>OX103972.1:47477662-47564937 GCA_944470395.2 Schistosoma turkestanicum | reverse complement strand
TTGAGTCTTAGATTAGCTGTTTTTAGTGTCACCCTTCTCAACCGACCTGTTATACACGGTAGGACATTCAGGAACATATGTTCCAGCCAATATACAGCAATAGGCAAGCCTGATCACAATGTCAAATTAGTTGATTCAGTAATCATTACAAGAATACAATCATCTAAGATACTATTAAACTACTCTGCTTTTTTCAGTCTATCGAGTCCAGTAGTTTTAAGGACTCTTTTCTACAGAAAATTTGATACAAAGTCCAGTATACTGATTTATAATTGTTTCTTGATCCGCAAGAATTTACTTCACAGCAAAACCCAGCGGCTTGCTGACACCTGATACCTCTCGGAAAGAATAGACTGGCGACCGAAATCTCCAACTAATACTGTCTTTCATTCTCCTGCCAATGGTTCCCGAATATGTAGTGTCTTCTCCCAATTCTCAGTGTGATGTGCATTTTGGTTTACCGCATTTTGTTTGGCCTTGAGGAATTTAATTGTTAGCTCGCTTAGTGATGCAACTAGGTGCTTTTAGCAAAATGTCTTCTCTAATTCCAGCGCTGTAAGTGTTACTGCAGATCCTAATCTTCAGCAAACAAGTAGAGAAGAGCGCCGGGATACGAACGACTTTCTTTAGAAAACGGTAACCAAGAAAACAGAAATAGCTTTCTTTAGACCTACACCTACACCACAAAACATTTTTAACTCAGGCACTTGATGGCAGGTCATTTTTCGGTGAGCTCTAAAACCAAAAGGTGTAGGTTCACACGCGTGATGCGAAGTCCAAGTCCAAAAATATAACTTTTGGAAAGAAACGGTTCTATATTTAATCGAAAAAAAGAAATTCAGACAATTACCAAAACATTATTACACCTTCGAGTTTCTAATCCCCAAAATAGGTTCCGTTACTGGAAGAATAAGTACTTCCAGTCAGTCTGAGCGAGCTGCTGCTAGAGTATCAAATCCGAAAATTGCTGTAGCCATATTAGATATCAATTTTAAGCAACATATTTATAATCCAAAAGAAAACAAAGAAACTTCAATATCAGTTCAAGATATAGAAATAAAATAAAATAAATAAAATAACAAGAAACAAATGATAAAATCCCGAAATAGGATCAAATAGAGTACTAAAATATCGAACAGAAAGAGTCAGTCAGATCATAACACAAATATGAATACATGGAGGGATTTTCCAAAAACAAGGCCTTCAAAATAGATTCTACATCATTCAAGATACCTATATTAAACCCCTGAATTTTCGAAGCTTTTCTAGTCCTCAATATTATTTACTAATTTTTCAAGTGATATTTATTTCTCGTTGTGTCAATATTTAACGACATTGTACAATAATTTCATGTTAAGTGGACCAAACGTCTGATTTTTTTTAATAATAATATGTAAACCATTACTCTACATAACGTTATCGATCTCTTATTAAAATTCTTTCACGTAATTACCACTTACCTTTTCTGCTCGATGCACATGAGTATGTGATCATACATAGGTGATGTTGGCAATGGTTCTTCTCAAATACGGACATCTTTGTTCACGGAAAGCCAGACGTATCGTACAGCGATGAGACATAGCGTGGTTGCCAAAGCTGGATTAGACAAACCATGAAGAGCATCGAAGACAACACGACGATAAGGAGAGTGTACGATGGGTCGTAGATGACCAGAAGTGGTATCACATGGGATAATACCTGAGCTAGTAGGTTAAGGGAATTCCTGGCATTGAAAGGAAGTAGTGTGTTGTGCTTCTGAACAATAGGGGTTATTTTCTTGAGCGGCGGCCATAGCAGGAAGTTTCATCAACGGTAAAGCAACCGCTCTTACTTGAAAACGTGACACAGCATCGGTAACATATTTCGACCCACCTTTCTTATGACAACTGTCTGTCGTGAACTGAGAGATATGGTCCAAATGTTTGCACTCTCGTGGTGACTTGCGGTAAGATAGGGTATGGAGAGCATACGTGAGACAAAGTATAAAGTTTCGACCTTCTGCTGCGTGCCGCAAATGTTTGATGACACATTAGGCTGCTAACAGTTTGTGCCCGAAAACGCTACATTTGGTCTCTTCGAGAGTAAGGAAGCGTGAGAAAACTTCCAGAGGTTACCAACTTTCAGAGATCTGTTGAATATCAGCTCATATAGCAAACTCTGGTGCAGCAACGTCTTCAGTGATGGGTCGAGATGGGCGAAGAGCGTAGCTTGAGCTGGAGCTTTTTTGATCACAGAAAATGTAATATGCGCGGCGACGTTCAGTTATAGCATCACAGCTATTTGAATGATGAAAAATTCCTTAAGATTAGTTTTAAAAGTTGAAATAGCCACTGTTATGTCAATTCTGTTCAAATATTGGCTCTTTCCCTTACGTGGTAGTCAGACGTGCTTATTATGATGACTCAACCTAGAAGAATTAGCTGGAGCATATGTTACTGTAGTCTATACCATGCCGGCTAGGTCGCCTGAAATACGATGAGACTGGAAGCAACAAACAGGTCTGAATTCGAAATCATAGTGCTGACTGTAGAGAGGTGCAATAACAACAACAGAGTGTTTTACTTTGAGCACCAGAATGTTTCAGCAAAACTGCTTTTTCACGATAACCGTATAATTTTATAGAATCTTCGCTTTAGAAAAACAAAATCCGTTTCCAACTAATAAAATAAAAGACTATTTTTCTAAAAGGATCACAAAATAATAATAATAATAATAATATATTTATTCTCAAATAACTACGTTACAAGAGTCACGCCAGTTTACAGGCTCGATCAAATTGTCACAAATGCTTTCACAATTACTGCAAATTTATAGCAGTTAAATTAAGTATAAGAGTCAGTTTCTGAAAGCATATTTACACCACGTCACTGAAAGAAACAGTGTAATACAGCCACATTTTCAATAGTAGAGTACATAAGGAAGGTGCACAATAGGTTCTTATGGCGATTTGCCGAGATCAATGGTGAATTTGTTGGACAAAGTCATTTGGAACGCGCTTGATACGAGCTGTAATTCAGAGAGTCATGTACATGGGATGCATGTTCCCTAGAGTCGCCAAAGATTTTCCACCGTGAGTGGGGTTCTGAAAAGGTGAAGAGAGAGAGAGAAAAAAAGGCAGCATTGTGGCAAGTGTATATATAACCAAATCACTACTTAACATAAAACATTACCTTGTAAATCAATCAAGTGAAACTGGAAACGTAACATGTTTTTGTCTAGATTTAATAAAAAAATCTTCAACATTGTTTAATTTGTTTTTAAATTCCTATATTCTGTCATCCAATAATCATTAGGTTCCAGTAAACAAACTGACATATATGTTTTTAAGTGCTTATCTTACTTTAATTGCAGGTGGTTTCTGCCCGCCCACACAGCGGAAGAGAATAATTTGAGGAACCGGAAATGAAAGTTGAAGTAGCGCTCTCATTATCGTCTCCAAAGATAACTGTATAAGGCCAGTAGTGCACAGCTTATCAAAGGGACGTATTTAAAGTATGACTACCGCAATAACTGCACTGTACGGCTAGTTTTGTATTATTTACAGGTCACTGTAGGTTATGCGGTACGACTTGTGTTTCACAACTTCAGTAATTGTGTAATATCCTACAACGTGAACGCTTCAAATTATTCATGGTTATATAAGTTTTCGATTATATTGGTAACCCGTCTAAAATCCAATTGGCAAATTATTACGCAGTATATAAATATAAATAGAATTAGGTCGTTTTTGAAAATCTATTTGAAGTGTTCTTGCATATATAATCCGACAATTCAAGTACCATCCTAGATATAATCTTTTAGAATAACAATAATTATGTGAATATTTTCAAATCAAATATTTAACACTATTGGTAATAAATCCACATAAACTATATCCTTTTATATAAGTAAGTTATTCAGTGATGATTTGTTAAAATTAAGAGCAGTTTGTTCTTTTATTAGATATAAAATTCATCTCTGAACATCTTTCAGTCACTTTTTCCAGTAATATTTAGGATTATGTAAATTAGTCATGTGTTCTGCAACTGATATCTTTTATGCGTATATGAGTTAAAAGAGGTGTATCATGTAAGTATTTTTTATGTAATACAGGTCTAATACAAGTACGTGAGGAATGAAATAACAAGTACGTCCTATTTGGTGTCGTGTGTTAGAAGGTTATCAGGGTAAATATCGATTCCCGGCTGTCCACACGGTAAAAAGAGTATTGCTTGAGGAACCTGAAAACTAGCATCTGTCTAAGAGACTCAGTAGTCTAACTGCAGATATTAAAGGGCAGCTGGTTGAAGCCGATCATGTCTGGATTTTGTATTCGAAGTTACAAAGTAATAACTCTATTCTTCACATGAACCTACTGCAGGAGACAGAAATCCGTGAAGAGAGGTGCGGATTGTCAAGTTTTGGGTAATTTTTTTTAACTTGTTATTAACTTTTCTAAAGGCTGAATCGAAGCAGATGTTTGGCCAATAAAGAAAACTCCTTACTTCCGTCACGATCCTCTACAGTCAAGAGTACGACCCCGCTTTGAGTCTTAGATTAGCTGTTTTTAGTGTCACCCTTCTCAACCGACCTGCTATACACGGTAGGACATTCAGGAACATATGTTCCAGCCAATATACAGCAATAGGCAAGCCTGATCACAATGTCAAATTAGTTGATTCAGTAATCATTACAAGAATACAATCATCTAAGATACTATTAAACTACTCTGCTTTTTTCAGTCTATCGAGTCCAGTAGTTTTAAGGACTCTTTTCTACAGAAAATTTGATACAAAGTCCAGTATACTGATTTATAATTGTTTCTTGATCCGCAAGAATTTACTTCACAGCAAAACCCAGCGGCTTGCTGACACCTGATACCTCTCGGAAAGAATAGACTGGCGACCGAAATCTCCAACTAATACTGTCTTTCATTCTCCTGCCAATGGTTCCCGAATATGTAGTGTCTTCTCCCAATTCTCAGTGTGATGTGCATTTTGGTTTACCGCATTTTGTTTGGCCTTGAGGAATTTAATTGTTAGCTCGCTTAGTGATGCAACTAGGTGCTTTTAGCAAAATGTCTTCTCTAATTCCAGCGCTGTAAGTGTTACTGCAGATCCTAATCTTCAGCAAACAAGTAGAGAAGAGCGCCGGGATACGAACGACTTTCTTTAGAAAACGGTAACCAAGAAAACAGAAATAGCTTTCTTTAGACCTACACCTACACCACAAAACATTTTTAACTCAAGCACTTGATGGCAGGTCATTTTTCGGTGAGCTCTAAAACCAAAAGGTGTAGGTTCACACGCGTGATGCGAAGTCCAAGTCCAAAAATATAACTTTTGGAAAGAAACGGTTCTATATTTAATCGAAAAAAAGAAATTCAGACAATTACCAAAACATTATTACACCTTCGAGTTTCTAATCCCCAAAATAGGTTCCGTTACTGGAAGAATAAGTACTTCCAGTCAGTCTGAGCGAGCTGCTGCTAGAGTATCAAATCCGAAAATTGCTGTAGCCATATTAGATATCAATTTTAAGCAACATATTTATAATCCAAAAGAAAACAAAGAAACTTCAATATCAGTTCAAGATATAGAAATAAAATAAAATAAATAAAATAACAAGAAACAAATGATAAAATCCCGAAATAGGATCAAATAGAGTACTAAAATATCGAACAGAAAGAGTCAGTCAGATCATAACACAAATATGAATACATGGAGGGATTTTCCAAAAACAAGGCCTTCAAAATAGATTCTACATCATTCAAGATACCTATATTAAACCCCTGAATTTTCGAAGCTTTTCTAGTCCTCAATATTATTTACTAATTTTTCAAGTGATATTTATTTCTCTTTGTGTCAATATTTAACGACATTGTACAATAATTTCATGTTAAGTGGACCAAACGTCTGATTTTTTTTAATAATAATATGTAAACCATTACTCTACATAACGTTATCGATCTCTTATTAAAATTCTTTCACGTAATTACCACTTACCTTTTTTGCTCGATTGTTTTATTCTCTTTTGTGAAATACACCAATCGAATCCTCGAAGCACTAGAAAGCCATTTCTTATTCGGGTAGGACTCTTTATTATTGTTTATACACAAATTTACCAACTTGGACGCAATGTCTCTGCGTATATCGATTCATTGACGGAACACTGAATAACTACATTTAAGCTCTTTCAGACATCCGAGAGTACGGGTGGTAATGATTCCTAGCATTTGCTGTTTTCCTGTGATTGGAGGGCATTTTAATATGTCGATGAAACCGTTATACGTAAGCATTTGAAGCTAGTGGTTGGTGGTATTGCGTATGCGATCGTACTTTTAATGTCAATATGAACATGATTGAACCGAGGATCAGGTGTAGCAAGTGTGCTGATGCCGGTGGTCATGTGCCTGTGCACTTTTGATTGTCGACATTGTAAGCAGGCCTTAACCTACATACGGACGGCTCGACGTATCTTGCAGTGATGAGACGCAAATTCGCTGCGATACCTAGAAGAGACAATCCGTGAATAGCATCGAAAACGAGAAGACGATGAGCAGAAGGCAAGTTGGGTCAGGGTAAACCAGTAAAGGTTTCAAACATGATCGTACCTAGGGGTATTTCCTGGCACTGTAGGGATGCTGGTTGTCGCGCTTCTGTAGCGAAGGGATCATTTACTTGGGCAGCGGCCGTAAGAGCAAGATCAAGCACCAGTAAAGTAACTGCACTCACCTGAATACGTGACAGGTTATCGGCAACATAGTTCGACCCGCCCTTAATATGACGAAGTTCTGTCGTGAACTGAGAGATATAGTCCAAATGTCTGGACTCTCGTTGTGAGCAGCGGTCAGACGTGCAATGCAAAGCATACATTAGAAGCTTATGGTTGGTGAAAACGATGAAGTTACGACATTCTACTACGTGCCGAAAAAATTTGATGGCACAGTAGGCTGTTAGTAGTTCTTGACTCAAAGCGCTATATCTCATCTCCGTGTTGGTAAGGCGAACAACTTCCAGAGATGTTCTGTTGCATAACGGCTCCTATCGCAAAATCTGATGCAGCAACCGTTATTCTACGTGTGGCCGATCGGTCAGTTTGAGCGAGTAGCGTGGTTTGGGTTGAAGCTTTCTTAGTCAACACAAATGCAGAACGTGCGGCGTCGATCAACTCTAATTTACGTGGATAACCGCTAAGTAAGTCGGTTCACACTTGTTCACACACACTTGTCTGGGTTAACTACTACTCCGTTATCCGAAAAGCGTTGAAATAAGAGCGTAAGTTGTTGATAATGTTCATCTACGTTTGATGATGCGATTAGCAGATCATCAATATAGACGTGAACAAAATCGAAATCTTGTACTATGCTATCGATAAAACTTTGGAAAGTTCGTGCAGCATCCCATCATCCAAATGGCATTCGAAGGAACTGAAACAGACCGAAGGGACTCGTGATAGCGGTTTTTTCTATATCTTCAAGAGTGACAGGGATCTGATGATATGCTCGTACCACATCAATCTTATAATAAATGGTCGTGTCCTTAAGAGATGCCGTGATTTCGTGTATGTGGGGAATGAGAAAGCCATCAAAACGTGTTACTACATTTAATGCTCGGTAGTCGCCACATGGTCGCCAACGTATCGAATCCTTTTTGCAAAACATTTGTAGTGTGGAATCCCGAGGGCTATGATAAGGATGAATAATACCTGTAGCTTATATATTTTGAAACTCACGTTTAGCAAAAACTAATTGGTCCGGCGCTGGTCTGCGAGGTCTTGCCGTTACTGATGGTCCGCGCGTGACGATGTGGTATACCACATGATGAGTTACCGATGGATTCTCCTCAAATGATTAAGTTGGCTGAGGTAATTTTTCGAATAAAGCGTGAAAAATGTCATCACCTGAATGATATAAACCTGTATTTCGGTAGGAAACTGTCTGAGCTCGAAAAGTCATAAGTTAGCTGTAGACTGGCTGCAGCCGACATTAATCGGCTAGCGATTCATAGTGTTGTAGTGAATCCATAATGATTATGGCTGTGAGAACATCGGCAATGATGGACAACCATAGATACTGTCGTCGGTTGCATAGGTTGACTGTCAGCTGTCGTGTATCGTATGTAGAAATGATGGAGACTTTCAAAGTGCGTAGTCGAAGTATCAGAGGTTGAGGCTTGCTGCTACTAAGTTCTACAATAGAAATGTGGGTACCTATGTCGACCGAGTAACTAGAGTTAGTGCGAATATTATGGTCGTGAAGTAGGCGGCCAACTTAAGGTGAGAGGCCAGTGAGTACGGTCACGTTTAATCGTCGGCTTGCAAGTTACAAGCCGTGTATGAGCAAGGTGCACGACAGTGACGGTGGACAGACCTAAATTTCTGGAGGAACCAATATTACTCGGCACTTGCTTCCGAAGCCGCTTGTTGAAAGGCTTGAAAGATACAGCCTTTCTTGGTAAATAGAGGTCTCGTGGGCTGTGCGGTTCAGGGAAGAAAGAACTGTCTCGAAACTTGAGATGGCTTTGGATAGGGCAAGCACGGTCCTTCATAGCCTTAAGGTGATTGGCGTTGAGGCCAACGTTTGTGCGTTACGTAGATGCAACTATGAAAGTGCTAATCCGCACTACTATCTTGTCTGCTATGATGGAAGCCTTGTTAACTGGTGCACGTAAGCTGTTGGAGCTCTTAGCCACAATTCTATGATCATTTCAGAGCCATCTGTCTTTGGTTCTGCCAAGGTTTGCAGGTGCGTGAGGTAGTGGCTTGGTTTAGCATCACCCAGGGGATGTCGTGCTAACAATCTTCTCAACCGTTACTCCCTCGAAGAGAAGAAATGACTGAGAATCGCCTGCTTAAGACAATCGTAGACATCAGGAACTGTGGGGTTGAGAACGACCTCTCAGGAAGAGACTCCAGGGCGTAGGCGAAAATCTGCGGCAGGTTACTGATGCGGTGGATCCTAAGTGAAATGTCATTACTAGAAACCAGACCTTTGTTTGTGAGGAATAATCGCCACAGGTGGAGAATTGAAAACCTGTATTAGGGAGTCTTCTAAACCATCATCATTTTCCAGTATATCTACCATTTTTAAACGCTGTTTTAATTATTGTAAATTTATATATGAATGAAAATATCGATATATATTACTCAACAGTTAGAATAATAAGAAAATGGGATAGAAAAAATGACAGCCTCGTCGCTCACCAATTATAGGAAGTTAAAATAAGTATATTTATCGCTAGCTTCGTGATGTCGAAAGAATTACTAGACTAGGGAACGGGGAAACTGACAAGAAGCAGGAAGAAGAGTGGAGTGGGGAAAACACGCTTGGTTTGCGAGAGATAGTCTTCAGTGAATATAGATAGAAGGAGAACAGTATGACAGTTATTGTTAGAATTAAGTACAATAATAAATGTTTACATTCCAGAATGAGTGTTATCTTTGTAACAGTATACTACTACAGACTAAGGTGAAGCCATGATAGCTTCAAGCTTATTCTTCAACGAGATCAACATTTACATAGATTGCTTCAGATACAGACGTTAACCCACAGGTCTAATACACAGAACAATTGAGCGACCTCATGAAATGTATTCTCTTAGTTGTAGTTCATGCGCTTTTTGTAGTGTCAACTTGATACGGATAAATTGAACTGTTGTTTCGAAATGGAGAATGTACCAAATTCTGTGACTTGAATTTCCCTACACATATATTCGCCTACATCTTACATTTATTTTAGTTCTATTAACTTAGCTGGTTAACAGTGGTATCGCCAAACACCAACTGTTCTGACAAGATCGCAAACTGAATAGGCGACATTGACAAACCTACCAAACAAATTGTTGTAATCCTTTGTCGAATACTCACTTATTGTCTTCTAAATCCTCAAAACAGCAACAGTGTTACCCAATAAGACATCGATCGCTTCGTTATTTCAATGAAACCTCAGGTTTTATCAATGAACCTTTAGTGACATTTCTTATTTGTATATAGAAATTTAATTCTTTTTCATAAGTAATCATTCTTTTTTACCAACAGTTTTATTGCTATCGTTTTTCGGTCTTAGAATCGACCATCACGAAGTTCATAACCCGCCCCAGGAAATCTACATAATGTCTGTCTACTACAAATCAATAAGTTAATGAAAATTCAGCGTAGAAGTCACCTAACTAAATAATTTAATAAATCAAGCTTTTTGGTCAGAATTCTATAAAACAAATTTCTTCACAAAAAACAGTCAAGAAAATTTTGAATGTTCAATTTTCAAAGTAATTTTGCGAGAAATATGTAATTTTGTGTATTCATTTTGTTCAAAAGTAACTTTGTTTTCTGATCCGTATGCTAATCGATATCACTTAAGTGGTGATTTTACAATATTTGAAACAATCAAATCTCATTCTACTAAAATAGAAAATGTTTGTCAGCATAGTAAGCAGAGTGGTACATTTATTTATGTAGGACATGGAGTTTGGTCGAACTCACGAAACTGTTATTGTTCCATCGCATTAGAAACCTGGAAACATTGGATAGTCGTTTATTCTCAATGTGATACTAGTCTGCAGTGTGAACTCACAAATATAAACTTTGAAATTTTGGTCTTCAATATAAAATTTCATTAGCCTATCAAATGTGTGGATATGACATTGATTATAAGATCGGTTAAAATATGTATAATATTCCTGCAGAAAATCATTATTCCATTCTAGTGACTTTTCGATTTCGTATGGTCATGGCTACACAGTAGATAATTATTTTTACTAGTACAGACCTTATTCAAACAAAATCGTTTTGATTTCATTTGTAAGTTCTAACTAAACAGTGACTTGTATAACTCATATATATTGCAGCACATGTGTTCTACGAGTATTCAAAAAATGCTGGATTTGTAATAAGGTGATAACGAGAAGAGAGATGTATAATACTATAAGCTATGAGAAAAAGTTAGTTGGTAGTAGTGATACTAATAACAAGCATAAGAATGATGAGAACGAGAGGAAGAGTCAAGAACATCTAACACGGGCAATCGGAAATGGACGTGAAGAGAATGAACTGCAAGAAAAGAAGGCTCTGAACAGAATGGGTAGGCTTACGCCTAATTGTCAAAAAAGGCGGGAATAGATAACAAACAGGAACAAGAGAGATTGCTAAAGTTGGTGGTCCGCTTCAAAATTCAGGCTACTCTATGTTCTGATATTAGGGTATTGTATTCGATGTTTAAACCAGTAAATTGTATTACGATCAAAAACATTTGAATTTGAAACAGAAATGTAAGCTGAATGTTCCTGGAAGATTTATCATTTTTAAGCGGTGAATATTTTATATACTGTATTTGATTTTCTGGAGTTTGCACTGGAAATAATAGATATATTTATATTTATGCGTGCTTATTCATTTTTAATCCAGATAAGATTGATGAGCAGTCACATTTTAGATCAGTACACCTGGAATTACACAACACGTCGATCGCCCACGAAATTAATCAAATCTGGAAAACAAGGTCAAGTGCCCGTCACTAAATGAAATAAGAAAGTTGCTTCATGCAAAATGGGGTTCAGATTAAGGAGGGAAGATGTTCAGAAACATAATCAACGCGCGGCTTCAGTTACCCAAAGCTCATTTAGAAACAGATTTATTTTATTTTACTTACCACCACTGATGATGATTTGTGAATACTAAAGCTCCTTCTTGATGTGTTACGTCTTGCATTGAAATGATGCATTTCGTATGCTGTGATTGATTTGAGTTTAAATATCATCGTTCTGTAAGGCACATGTACCGTCGTGCATGGGTTTGCGAGGCAAAATGCTTATATCAATTATCATGTTGTTGAATAACACAGAAGCACAACTTCCTACACATTTGTGGCGGTTTCTGAGTTATGATTGAAAGGTGTTCATTCTGACTGTGGTAAAAAGTCCATCAAAAGAACTGTAAAGTACTTCACTGAACAGATCCTTATTGCAAAACAAGTGCTTGTCATCATAACCGTCAACGATGACTGGTGCACGAATCATCGAATGCCATTCGTGATAATGTGTTCTCACTCATGCCTATTAGAACCCAATCAATAAAGCCTGGGTAGGAATAAAATCTTCTTTTTCTCAGATGTTAGAGTTGAACATATCTTTTGGGGTTATTCATTTCTTTCCAAATTTCGTCAAATGAATAATAATTGTTTACAGCAATGCTATTTTTATTTCCTTCGTTTGTTTGACTATCCTTATTAATTCAATGCTTCTGCCGTAGAAAGCTTATAGGGAAGAACACAATTATTATTTTATAGCAATTTTCGTTTGATCGATAACGAGTCCAAAATTTCAAAATTCAAGTCGTTTGTTTCTGAAAAAACCTCTGTCCCCGATATCGTATCACCATTTGGAATTTCATAAAGGTGTTGAAAATCGAAAGTGAATGATGTAATATACAATAGACGTTAGTCATTCTGATTCAGCTTGATTTCATGATGTGCACGAAGTATTCTTATTTTGTTAAGTTCATTGCTGATCGACACTAAAACGTGAGTAAGTGATATGATTTAATAAAAAAAAGCATGTAGTGAAAATTCTGAAACTCAATTATAACAAATATAGCTATTCCTTCTTATTCTTCATTATTTCATTCCGTTCGTATATTCAAGAATTGCACATTACTGCTGAATCACCATACAGATTATATGACCACTGAAAGATCGTGAGCCTCATGTACACGGGGTCATCATGGTGCCTTCCAAACAAAGAACCAGAGCATTACAATGAACGTTATTCAATCCTACGCACCTAAAAACGACAGCGATGACGACGTTAAAGGTCAATTCTACGAGAGTTTGAAGTCGATTGTCGGCAGATGCTCGAGAAAGCATCAGACGGTTCTGATGGGAGACTCAAATACTCAGGTTGGCACTTAAAACACTGGATATGAAAACATCACAGAAAAACATGGAAGGACACAAAGAAACGAAAACGGTGATAGATTTGCAAATTTATGCACATTCAACAAACTGATCATCCGTGGCACAATATTCCCAAACAAGCAAATCATCATAGCTACATAAAGTTCACGGCATCACTTTATTCAGAATCAAATCGACCATATCCGCATCAATTAAAGCTTCAGAAGGATCATGAAGGACTTAAGAATCGTAAATGCGCAAATGGCCTGAAGTATGGTACGTCGCGATAAAGAAAACGGTATGGGAAGAATGAACATCATTTGGCGTGTATTATATCAGGGAATCTCAGGACAAAATAGGCTGAAGTACACTGAATAAATGTCGAGAAAGGAGGAAAAAGAAAGCAGTCGTCAACATCAGCTAAAGCAGAACAGTGAAGGCAGCACAAGCTGAATACACAGAAGCAAACACGCATGTAAAGTTAAGCAAACAATTATAATCGGAAAACAAAGCAGTATCGGCTAAAAAAGTCGCAAGAGACAGAAACGTTTGACCTCTATGTGATTTGACTGAAGAGTGCTGTGGAAATTATCGTTTGCTGGAACAAACAGTCAAAATCAAGGAAAAGCAAAGTCTCCAGCATTATTGTAGAACAACAAAACAGGTGGATTGAACACTTTATAGAACTCTTGAATCAGTCAGCTATGCTGAAATCATTCAACTTTGAAGCAGCATCCGCGAACCTCCGAGTCGATTTTGGCCCGTCAATAATTGAATAGATCTGTGTAGCCATCAGAAAACTTGAGAGTGGCAAAGTAGCATGACCAGACAACATTCTAACTGATGCGATGAATGCAGACATGTCAGACACTGCAAAAATATTCCGCAGTATCTTGAGAAAGATCTTCTATGAAAAATATGCATCAACAGACTGGAAACAAAAGAAAGCAAAGAAAGGTGATATCAGCAGGTATGGAAACAAAAGAGGAACCATTCTTCTCTCAATATCAGGTAAAACCTTTAACAAGATGTTGTTAAACGGAATGAAGGACTCTGAATATTTACAAGTTTGAAATCAATAGGCTTTATTTCGTAAGTGGCAATCGGCAATCGACAAAATTAAAATACAATGGGAATATGTTCAATATCGTACGGAATTCCTATAATAGATGAAACTGCGAAATCGTGCAGGAAGAAAACCTGGCCGACTCATTAGCGTTGAAAACCGATGTGGGGCAGTGTCGCCAACTCCAAGCCTTTCACTTTCTCCTCGTGATCGACTAGATTATGATCTGGACTTGAAAGATTATCTGACTCTTCTATTGCACGTGCAACATCGAATGCAGCAGAAGACGAACACTGTAGCAGCCGCTTCAGCAACGGCTCTGAACATACAAAAATGGAAATGTGAATTTCAACGATACTACAACCAAATTGCCTATTCAAAGGGGTTTTGAAGGACCTTAAAACCCTAACTTATCTAGACAGCACCATCGATAACTATGGATGATTTGATGCAGATGTAATATTACGGATCAGCGAAGCAAAAGCCGCATTTCCGAAATTGAACAACCACAGGAATAGTACCGAAGAAACAACAGTCAAGTTCAAAGACATCGACAGATTTATGCTAGCTCGTTAAATATTTATCGGATATTAGATTTGAAGCTAAAAACAACTGTCGATAAACATCACAATCAAAATTTTTTATCATCACCATTATTCATAAGATACAGGTATACATCAACAGTTGTCTACGCAAAATACTTCAGACTCCATGGGCAACAGTCTACTAAGTAGAAGAAAAAAATCGAATAAAACAGAGGAAGAAAACCGGAACAAGCGATGGAAGTGTATACGACAGACACTGTGGAAAGCACTGCACTGCGATAAAAGATAAGCACTCACTTGGAATCCTCAGGGAAAAAGAAAAAGAGTAGGTCCAAGAAACACATTCACAAATCATCATCAGTGGTGGTCAGTAAAATAAAATAAAACTGTTGGTAATAGAGCTTTGGTTAACTAAAGGGGCGCGTTTATTAACTTCCTGAACAGTTTTTCTTCTAGATCTGAACTTTGAGGGTTGCTTGTGTGAATACGTCTTGTAACAGGGCATACTGCTTTTCGCAACGTGTGTTCCATTCAATTCGACTGCTTTTTCCGGTTTTCTCCCACTTTTGGAATTCAGGTCGTTCTAAACCAAAGAAGCTTGTTGCTGATAGTGTTTTGCAAACTAATTCGAAGTATTTTGTGTGGATTACTGTTCATTATCGCTTCGATGATCACCAAGTTTCCCACGTTTCTGCTCCATAAAGTAAAACATTCTTGACAGTTTTAATAAAAATCCAGATTGTCCTGCTGTGTCCAAGATGTCCACAGGAAACAGGGCTTCCCCCAAGATGTTGACGTCTTCATATTCTAGTTCATCAACGGGGCAAAGAGAACCAGTTGGCACCATAACCGCGTGAAATGCTCAAGTGATTGTCCCTTTAATCCTTTTTCAAATGTTCTCTAAGAAATGCCACAATAAACTTGTGTGATGTTGTCTGTCCCGTTTTCGAATGTCTTTTGACTTTTATTTGTATGGCTGACTAAAGGCTTAATAACCAGTTATAGCTAAATCAACACATTTCTGTTTCTCAAGACCTACATAGTCCTTCATGAAGATTTGTTGATGCAAATATGGTCGATTAGGTTGTAGAGAGTGTGACGTTGTGAACCTTATGTAGCTAAGATGATTTGCTTGTTTGGAAATATTGTGCCACGGATCATCAGTTTGTTGGATGTGCATAGGTTTGCGAATCTCTCACCGTTTTCGTTTCTTTGTGTCCTTCCATGTTTTTCTGTGATGTTTTCATATCCAGTGTTTTAAGTGCCAACCTGAGTATTTGAGTCTCCCATCAGAACCGTCTGATGCTTTCTCGAGCATCTGCCGACAATCGACTTCAAACTCTCGTAGAATTGACCTTTAACGTCGTCATCGCTGTCGTTTTTAGGTGCGTAGGATTGAATAACGTTCATTGTAATGCTCTGGTTCTTTGTTTGGAAGGCACCATGATGACCCCGTGTACATGAGGCTCACGATCTTTCAGTGGTCATATAATCTGTATGGTGATTCAGCAGTAATGTGCAATTCTTGAATATACGAACGGAATGAAATAATGAAGAATAAGAAGGAATAGCTATATTTGTTATAATTGAGTTTCAGAATTTTCACTACATGCTTTTTTTTATTAAATCATATCACTTACTCACGTTTTAGTGTCGATCAGCAATGAACTTAACAAAATAAGAATACTTCGTGCACATCATGAAATCAAGCTGAATCAGAATGACTAACGTCTATTGTATATTACATCATTCACTTTCGATTTTCAACACCTTTATGGAATTCCAAATGGTGATACGATATCTGGGACAGATGCTTTTCAAAAATATATGACCTGAATGTTCAAATGACGATTTGGACTGGTTATCGATCAAACGAAAATTTCTATAAAATAATAATTGTGTTCTTCACTATGAGCTTTCTACGGCAGAAGCATCGAATTCATAAGCATAGTGAAACAAACGAAGGAAATAAAAATAGCATTGCTGTAAACAATTATTATTCATTTGACGAAATTTGGAAAGAAATGAATAACCCCAAAAGATATGTTCAACTCTAACATCTGAGAAAAAGAAGATTTTATTCCTACCCAGGCTTTATTGATTGGGTTCTAATAGGCATGAGTGAGAACACATTATCACGAATGGCATTCGATGATTCGTGCACCAGTCATCGTTGACGGTTATGATGACAAGCACTTGTTTTGCAATAAGGATCTGTTCAGTGAAGTACTTTACAGTTCTTTTGATGGACTTTTTACCACAGTCAGAATGAACACCTTTCAATCATAACTCAGAAACCGCCACAAATGTGTAGGAAGTTGTGCTTCTGTGTTATTCAACAACATGATAATTGATATAAGCATTTTGCCTCGCAAACCCATGCACGACGGTACATGTGCCTTACAGAACGATGATATTTAAACTCAAATCAATCACAGCATACGAAATGCATCATTTCAATGCAAGACGTAACACATCAAGAAGGAGCTTTAGTATTCACAAATCATCATCAGTGGTGGTAAGTAAAAAAATAATGAGACTCTTTATAATAAAGATTCGGATAATCTGCACGTAGTAACGCAAATGTCACTGCGTGATTTCAACTGACGTTTGTCTCACCAGTGATGTTGGATTAATCAACAATTATCTATTTCACTCTATTTTGATTCCGGTTGGCTCTGAGGTTTTTATTAATCCACAAGTTATCAACTTACGATTAAATGATTATTCCAAAAAATTAGTGATTCGCAAAAAACATTTTTTAATCGTAGATACGAGTAGCTTGACGAAATGTGGTTAATCCTCTCCATGTTTTGTTTTGAGTCCTTATAAATTTACAAATCAGCATCCGAAATCTGAGAAACGAACTCATACTGATGCCGAAACGCTCTTTTCCTTTCGCTAGAAGTCCATCTTTAATTTGCGGTCGATAGTCACGACAAACGTCCACAACAAAATGTGCTAACTTACTTACTTATACTAACCTGATCAGTACTAATGGCCGAATGGAAAAGCGTTTTATTGTGAATAATTCAGCACAATCAATTACACTCAAACATCCTTAGCTTTAAACAAATTAATAATGTATATTATAAATTACTTAGCCATTTGTTAGATGAGTGTTCTAGATTTACCGATTTTGCAAACTAAATAACAAAAATTAACTAAGAAATGTAACAAAAGTTGTTTGCCATATTAGTTTACCAAAAATATCTGCGCAGCTTAGGTTGCATTAGAAAGACACGTAAGGTCCTAGAGTTAATCAGAGAGTAGTATACACAATATATATTTAGTAATGCATTTCTTGCATGAATTATGTATTTTCTTATCATTTGGCTCAGTATTATTTTTCATAGTTTAATTAGATAAATAATTTCACAATAGAATGTAACATCAGATTTCTGAAAATAAACTCAATACATCGTTTATAATATGGCATGACATGGTGTTTATTAGTTTCCAATATTGTGACCCAGTATGATTTCAAAAACAATTTTTTTTACTGACTGTGAGTTTTTCTAAAAAAATTTAATTATTGTTATCAGTAAATACATTGCTCACTTTCTCAGTATCCTACGCACTCTGTTACTATACCTCGCTTGATACATCAATATATATATATATATATATATATATATATATGCTTCTAGTTATAAGCGATAGAAGATTGTTATAGTTGTACTTCTGATCAGCATTTTATGTGCTGTGACGACTGGAACAATTTTACTTGTATATTTACTCAAGAAATCTCCGGAGAGTATGTTAATATTTGAGTACGATTCATTTATCTTTTTATGTTTGAGGTATTGCTAAGACATTTATGACACTGAATTTATCAAAGTTATACTTTATATTCTATATTAGCTTATGAATTTAATATGCTTATTTTGATTTGATCGTTACACTAGTCTAAAGCTTGTCAGCCGTCTTATCAATGTTTTCCTGATAGGATGATAATTTAGAAATTTTCATCAGCAATAATTCTCAAATCGAGTCAAATGACTACAAGACTTACTCATTTGATATTCTTTCACGACATATCAAGAAATCTTTTTGTTTGATTATATATATAGCATTCTGTACTTCGTCGTCTTCAGAGGGTTAATGTTTAATCATTTAACCACTGATTGCTTAAGTTTCGTACAGTGTATGCATAGTGTATGTTTTATGAAACACATAAAACAATCGATATGATTGACTAGCTCAAAAATATATAGTAAATAAAAATTACCTAACAGAAACAACGCATCACTCAAGAATTTTACATATATATATCTAGAAATATGTTGTTTGTTACTAAGCAGACACAGTTGGAAAACTACTTAGACATAATAACAGTAAGAATTAAAACATCTAACTTGCACACGGGAAAATCAAGACAGAGTTACAAATATCGCAGCTATTATCAAACTAATAACCGAAACATGAAGAAGTGTAATGCAACGCTACTTTTTACAATGTGGTAATCATCGAAGATAATTTACACAGTTTCGCCATAGCTACTTCAGCTGATTCATTTAAATTGACTAATAATACACCTTGCTCTTCAGTTGTATTCCGTGTTTGCTGTAGGTAGCTTCGTCTGCTACTGACTGATGAAAAGTGTCATTATTAAAACGTCATGTCATTGATGATGTGGAAGTAAAGTGAAATACATGCATTGTCTCACTCTCTCCTAATCAATAAGCTCTAGAATTCTGCATAACATATTCACATTTCATCCATTTAATCCGTCCTATCAGTAAAAATAATACCTTTTACGTTTAAAGCAGTTTATGTTTGAAATGTTATTGAGTTTTTATGATCGACAGTACCCTATCACCATAGTTCATTAGTATTTTTAATCTTTACGAAATATCCGTAGAAAGCGCAACTATTGTAGCACATGCGATGATACAGTGCCGTGTGTTGAGTTAAAAGAAATCAATTATCAACCTAATTTTTTCGAATACCACCCATGTCACTACATTTAAAATAACTGGGAACGTACATGAAGTTTGCATCCGTTTTTCGATGTTGAGTAATTTCGTTGAAAAAGTATCAAATTATACGTCCGTTATAACGAGAAGATCTTGACAAAATATTTAGATTTCCATATCGTGATTCTCACTTATAGGGATAATTCAAAGGTTGACTGAGAACAAGAACCATCAGATTGGAAAGAAGTATACCTGATCAAAATACCAAAGAAAGAAGATCTCAGCAAGTGTGAGAACTACAAAGGCATCACTATTCTTTCAATACCAGGCAAAGTCTTCAACAGGGTATTGTTAAACAGAAGGAAGTACTTCGTAGACGCCCAGCTTCAAGATCAACAGGCTGGATTTCGTAAGGATCGATGATGTAATCACCAAATCGCTACTGTACGGCTCATTGTGGAACAATCAATTGAATGGAACTCACCACTATAAATCAACTTCATTGATACGAGAATGCATTCGATAGCGTGGATAAGAAAACACTGTGAAGGTTTCTTCAACATCACGGTGTGCCTGAGAAAATAGATAACATCATACGGAACTCTTATGATGGATTCAACTGCGAAATCGTGCACGGAGGACAGCTAACAGACTCTTTCGAGGTGAAGACCGGTGTGAGGCAAGGTTGCTTACTCTCACCCTTTCTTTTTCTCCTGGTGATCGACTGGATTATGAAAACGTCAACATCTGAAGGGAAGCACGGCATCAACTGGACAGTTAGGACGCAGCTGGACGATCTGGACATCTTAGATGACCTGACTCTTCTATGGTACACGCAACAACAAATGCAAGAGAAGACGACCAGTGTAGCAGCAGCCTCTGCAGCAGTAAGTCTCAACATACATTAAGGAAAAAGCGAAATTCTGCGATGCAACACAACATGCACCAAACAAATCACTCTTGATGGAGATGCCTTGGAAGACGTTATCACCTTTACATATCTGGGTAGCATCATCGACAAGAATGTTGGATCCGATGCAGATGTGAGGGTGCGGATTGGCAAAGCGAGGACTGCATTTCTACAGTTGAAAAATATCTGGAACTCCAAACAACTTATAACAAAAACCAAAATCAGTATTTTCATCAGAGATGTCAAGACAGTTCTGCTGTAAGGAGCGGAAACCTAGAGAACTACGAAAGGCATCATCCAGAAGATACAAGTGTTTACTAACAGCTGTCTACGCAAAATACTTCGGATTCATTGTCCAGACACCATCACCAATAACGTAATGTGGGAGAGAACAAACCAGATTCCAGTGGAGGAGGAAATCATGAAGATACAGTGGAAGTGGATAGGACAGACACTACAAAAAGCACCTACCTGCGTCACGAGACAAGCCCTCACATGAAACCTTCAACGGTCCTCTCAAATACGTTTCTATGATATATAAATAGACGAGATTTGTGTCCTTGATTGCATTGTGCTTGCTGGGTGTTTTCGGAATATACTTTCTACGCCTAAAAAGACTTCTGTTTAGCTGTTTTAGATAGGTAGTCTACCTGGACGCTGGTTCATTGTCTCATTCTAGTTTGTCGACCAAGTTGAACTCGTAATAGTTTCAAGCGTACCTAGTGACGAACCTTACAAATGCGACAATCATCACAGTAAATTTACGAAGTTTGGCTAGCCGTATTTCAACTGATTCTTATTATTGACTGGTAATAGACCTCGCTCTTAAGGTAGATTCCTGATTTGCAGTTAATAGCTTTGTTTGCAACAGTTTGATAGAGAACGTCATTACTACAAAGTTATGTTATTAACCATCCGGAAGTAAAGTGAAATACATAATTTGACTCTCTCTCTCTCAATGAACAGGCTCAATAAAACTGAATAACTTATTCACAGTTTGTACATCAATGCGACCTACCGAAGATAATTATAACCTTTGATGATTCAACTTGTTTCTGGATGTAATATTTTGGTTTTTTATGTAAAACCAAACCTTTTAACTATTCGTTAGCGGTTTGTCTCAATTGTTTTTCTCTTTGAAATATTCATCAAAAATGCACTCATCTTTGTGCATGCGATGATACAGCGACGTGTGCTGAATTTAGAAAGGTCGCTTGTCATCCTCAGTTTATGAATATTACCGATGTGACTACAACCAAAATAAATGAATACGTCCATGAAATCTGTGAGTTTCACAAAAGGTTTTTCTTTCTTTCAAATATTCTCTCGTGTACCTTCCGTTATATCAAGTGGATCTTGACAAAATGTTTAGATTTCAAAATCATGTTTCACACTCAAACTTATAATTCATTTGTTGTTGAAGAAGTTTCATTTATCATTTGATAAGAGACATGGTGATGCGTTTTCATATTCAGGTGCATTACTGAATATTTCCAGTTGAGTACTTGTGCTAATTTATTTATCACAGCATAGCTGAATGTCAAACAGTAATGTGATGTGGTAATGAAGTTATTAGTTTTGATGAGTTCTAAATTTGATTTGATCATACTGCACATTTTTCGTTGTTGCTGCTTTTCATCACTTGTCATCGTTTCTCATCCCAGTTAATAAAGAAAACAATAAATAAGTATAATTTGAGAGAACTAACGTTGAATAAAACTCTACACCATGACAGGTATAATGACAAGTAACATAGTATCCGCATTTCAGGTTCAGTTTCTTCAGTTGCAGTTCTAAAATGATCACAGCGTTAATAGGATCAAGGCTGACCATTTCTATTCAAAATATTATTGTTTCTGAAATTTGACTACAGCTTCAAAGAAACATTCATAACTCATGCATAAATCCCATTTGAACAAAACTCAATAATGGATTCAAACCGATTATTGTTTTCATAAAGTATTTTATGCTGAATATTGATAATATAATTTAGAAAATCTGTTATCAATAAGATTACTCACTTACGCCCATTGGTAATTCCAAATGTAATTGTCCTGATTACTGAAAGCTGTTTGTCCTCCGATATCCACGACTCATACCTTCTAATAGACTCTTATGTACTCTTTCGCGGTGACCGAGGATCTAAAATGGGTAGTGGTTGTTTCATCTATGTATCTGGAGACAGCAAAGTAGAAAAGTTTTCACACAGCCTTAACTTCCCTGAACATATCTCTAATTAAGTTTCCCAAATAAAAAGAATGTTTGGTTTCATATTTCGTAACTTCTTTCATAAAGAATCCAAAACTTTTCTCTGCCTATTGCTGAATACTGCTCTTCCTTATTTTCTATCTGATATATTGAAGCTTGAAGGAATGCAAGTGAATTTTAGTCGGAAAGTCCTAAATCATAACCCAATCATTGATCAACCTACTCGATGTAATGAACCTGGGCTTGATCTATTATGGAAAAGAAGGCTTAAGTCCATTCCAATGCTTTGCTTTATTCTGCTGCACAAGCTTACATAATCATCGTGTAGTCCTTATCCAAGGCCCACATAAACATAACAATCGAGATAAAGTATCCACTGTCAAACTTGGAACGTATAGGTCCAAAACTCGAAGAGACGTATTCCTCACGAAGCATGAACGAATATGGAATAGGCATTCCTGAAACTTCGCATCGCACGTGGGTCAAAAATGTTCGTTCAACTTTTTATTGATGGTTTCAGTTGTACTGACTCTTCTGCACTCGTGAAATAACTCGCCCCCTCCGCACACACTTTAGAAATGGTGAACTCAGTGCTCCGTCTTATTAAGTTAATTTTACCCTCCTAATTAGCTTTTAGTTTTTCCGGTTGAATATATATCTTTTTAGTTTTTATTTGTAATGGACAGGTTCCTCTTTTCACTGGGTTGATCAACACTCTTCAACTGTAAACTTGGTGATAAGAACACACTCTACTTTCCTGAGCGCAACCTTATCAAATTTACAACTGTGTGAGTTTCACATAGCCTATTATCAGTTATTCGGTTCTCACGTACACGCTATTGACCTAACTTGATCCCTCAGTGTTATCTGTTGCTCCTTTTTCAACCGTGAAATTCTTTTACTCTCCCGCTTAGCTTGTTAACAACATCTACCCTCTATATTCTCAGTGCCCATCTTGTTTGAAAATCTGTGTTTTTTAGTTCCAAAACTGATCACTGTATTGCATTGATGCCTTACCAATAGTTCATAAGTTGTAACAGCCAGAAAAGTTTTTGAAAAGGACTTGCATAAGTAGTTATTCTCAGCGGGATGTTAGACAAAGAGCGCCAAATAGAACGTAAAATAGTTTCATTTAAACATTCAACATGAGCCGAGCAACACAATTATGGTTTCTGCTTGTTTCTCAAGTTTTTGCATAATAAACATGCTCACTGAAGTACTCAAACAAAAAGAGTCAACGTTAAGGGGAAATAATAATAAGGTTCTAAGTGGTGTCAGTAGTCATTCGAGCAGAATAGGTTGATAAGTTTGTTCAAAGTTTACAACGTGCTTTGTGAGCCGAACATATTAGTAGACACATAGTAAGACAATATAGAGGTAAGTTAGTATTGAATGTCAGTCACTGTGATACAGAGGTTAAATCCTTGCATGCGAGATTGTAGGTCCCGAGGTAAATTTGCTATTCTGTGGATGAACATTGTTAAAGAGTCCTATATGAGAAAAAGATAGCTTTTAACCGCTGTCAAGATTTACATAAACGTCTAGTCATGAGATTAAAAGCGATGATACAAGTTTATATTTTTAAATAATGAATTTCGATTGCTAGTAAAATACAACACAATGTCATACTCAGAAGTGAACAAAAATTATAGGCTAATCTTTTTCTGAAGATTGGATAATGCGTTTCACCAGATAAGTCATTGTGCATGCATATTGCGGGAAGCACTCAGTTGCGTAACTAGGCGAGCCACCGATTAGAATCCTCAAGATCAAAGGAAAAGAGGTATACCAAATGCATATCACGACGACAATCAGGAGAAGAGAATGAAAAGGTGGAATATGGTAGGAGAATGGAGGATAGAGATAGTCGGAGATTTCGGTTTTCAGTCTTCACTCTGTGAGAGGTAACAGGCGTTAGTAAGCAGGTGATATTTGGTTTTTTCATAAATTCGCTATTTATTAAATTATTGCATATCATCAATCAAGATATCATATCAAGGCTTTATGTAGAAAAGTGTTCATGAAGTCACTCAAATCTTTGGACTTAAAAAAACAGAGTGCTTTAAAAACATGTAGAAGGAATGCTTGTCCAAAGAAATAATCCGACAATAACTATTTCGGCCAATGATAGGGCTTATTTATATTCGTCTCTCAACCCAGCAAAATATTGGTTGAAATTTCTTCACTGCAGAGCAGGTCGCTTGGAGAGCAGTGATACTAAAAGGATTCACTCAAAGTCTGAGAGCGAGGTCGAGCTGCTGCTGTTGAGTATCGTGACAGAATTAAGATGTGCTCTTCAAATAACAAGATGCTACTTACGAACAAGCAAATGTCAAGTCATAAAATGTTGAACTTAAACCTGACACTTCGCACCTCAGCTCACAGATTCCTGTCTCCCGCAATACGGTCATGTAAACAGTATAGACAACAGTTTAACAGTTCTCAATAAAAGGCCGCGTATGACTGTCTGCAAGCAGCTGTTTCTTGTGGTCTGCGGTCACAAAACTAGGTCTTCAAGAAACACCTTTTTAACGGTGCGGACAGCCGAGAAATGATATATTTAAAACAATTAGTCCCTTTTATAAATTTTGATAGAACAGTGAGAAGACGTAATTGATCTGAAAAATGTGATGTATTTGCGCTATACATTTCGAACAATCTGGTCACACATATTTACTTGTCAAGGCATTTTATATGAAGATGAATAAAAGGTCAATTAAATAAAAGTTCAAATAGACATAGGGTGATAATTGTAAATAAAGGAGAGAGAAAATTAACGTAATATGAAAAGAATAAGAAGGGGTAGGAAAATTGTCACATTACCCTAGGCTTAAAGATTACCAAGGTAAATTCATAACCTTGAATTTACCTTGGTAATCTTTAAGCCTAGGGTAATGTGACAATTTTCCTACCCCTTCTTATTCTTTTCATATTACGTTAATTTTCTCTCTCCTTTATTTACAATTATCACCCTATGTCTATTTGAACTTTTATTTAATTGACCTTTTATTCATCTTCATATAAAATGCCTTGACAAGTAAATATGTGTGACCAGATTGTTCGAAATGTATAGCGCAAATACATCACGTTTTTCAGATCAATTACGTCTTCTCACTGTTCTATCAAAAATGATATATTTCCTCATAAATCGTAACACACGAGACTAAATAGGTCAAACTCGAGAATTCATTCCACTTATACCTAATATTACACCTGTATTACATAAAACAAACAGAAACAGTGATAACACTTTTTAACGCATTTATTCAAAACAGATATCAATTGGAGAATATGAGACCACTTTACACAATTCAAATTATTACGGGATAATGTGAACGAAGGATGTTCAGAAATGAAGTTTAAATCTATTAAGAGAACAAACTGTTGTTTATTTAAAAACAAATAATCACCTATTAACTTACTTGTATAATATTATATAGTTCTTTTGTATTTAGTTATATCATAATTAAATATTTTCTTTGATAGTATTTATATACACATATAGTATTTATATATATATATATATGTATGAAATAAAACTGTTTACCTGAGTGTAGACGTGAAACGTTGCATTTTATATGCGAAAAACTCATCAAATCGATTTTCGAAAATGTGAGTATTCTCTTCAGTTGAATGGATACTACATATTGATTTGTTAATCGAATTGTAAACAGATTACCAATATGCAGAATAAATGATAAAACTATGAATAATTTGGAACGTTTACTTTGTTGAAATTTATACAGTTGCTCAATGTGTGAGTGCTAAGCCGTACAGCATATAAAGCAGGGACCTGAAAATGAAATAAAACTAACCGTACGTTGCAGTTAATGCTCAGTTCAAACTTCACAAATTTCTTTTTAAAACGGTGTACGTTACTGGCCTCAAGATATGCGATCAGGCCTGCAAGATGAAAATGTCAGCGCAGCTACAATCTTCTTTTTCAAAGTCCTCAGCTTATTCTCTTAGGCTGTGTGAAGACGTAAACCAACTGCAATTTAAGTATGGTAGGCACTTAGATAACACATTTGTTAGTTTATTGACTGGAATGTAATCATTGTTTGATGACAAAAGATAGGAATGTGAAAAACAAGTTAAAACAATGTTAAACATTTTTCTATTGAATCTATAGAAAAACACGTTTCGTTTTCAGCTTCAATTGACTGATTTACAAGGTTTTGTTTTACTTGATTATATTAGAAGAACATATTTAATAGTTGAAAATGATATTTGTTTTTCTAAAGCGAAGGTTCTGTCAAATTATACGTTCATCGTGAAAAAGCAGTTTTGCTGCACATACTTTTTACCAAAGTAAAACGCATTACTCCTACTGTACCTCTCTACAATTAGCAGTATGATTTCGCCCTGGTTGCTTCCAGTCCAAGCGACCTTCCAGGCATGATATAACTTACAGTTACATATGCCCCAGCTAATTCATCTAGTTTGAGTCATCATGATAGCATGTCTGGCTACCACGTAGGGGTAGAAGCTTAGATTTAAACAAAATTGACACACAAGTGGCTTTTTCAAATTTGAAACAAATCTTCAGGAATGTTTCATCAGTCGAATGTTTGTACATACTAGTCACATGAAGGGATTTTGACGCAACATGGGAATTTATTATTCCTGAAGATCATGGTGAAAAAAAATTTGTAACGTCTATAATCAAGTGCATACAGAAAATATTCGCATAACTTGTAAACTGATCTTTTTACTTGGAATAATGTAGTTAAAGAGTGTTAAGTTGTTTCAACAATATGAAACACATGTTTGCCTAATTCACTATCTTTACGCTTTTGATCTAGGGGTGTACAGAGCTAACATAGGGATATAAAGCTTGATTAACTAAATCATAAAAGGCCATTGAAGAGTTGATTTGTAGTGTGCTTATTTTATGTAGAAAACATAATTGCTGACAACCAAAAAATCACAGTTTTATTGTTCAACTTTTACTCATCTGGACTAAAAGCCATAACTCAAGCGCTAAACTTTCTAATACAATCGCTGAATTAATCAAGCATGTTATTTCATAGCCTCGCAAAACACGTGATATCATTATGTTATCACGCCATTTCGAATCAATAAATATCGTTCTATAACGCCTGAATTTCTCTAGTGAGCTACTATTTAGAATGCGGAATACTCTTGACCGAATCTACAACAACAAATTCAAATAATATGGGTCTTAAGGATACCTTCAGATTTTTCACAATCTTTAGTCTGTTGCTAAAATTTAAACGCATATATATATATATATATATATATATATATATATATATATATACAAGAAACTATCAAAAGCGATTTATTAATGAAAGACGACAGGTAGCTATAAAAATGAAGATAAAAACAAATAATCGCAGTGACAGTTAAACAATATCCGATGTGTTGCCTTTATTTCCTCACGACCCTATAGGTATTCTTCGACGTAATCCAGACGCAAATAAATGAAAACGCCTTGAAATGTGTTCCTGGAGTTCGTGAGGTGGAAAAACATCCGAAGTTCAAAACGTCCAAAATCGCTAGTAGCAGGCAATTCTACAACATTTTCACTCTCTTCAAAGGAGGAAAGACTGAAGATTGCAGTAATCAAGTATATTGTCGGTGACTTGATAATTGTTAATTTGAACACGTCGATCAGATATACGGTTGACAGCATCAAACGATTTTACTGTGTATGAAAAATCCCATCTCAATGAAAAAGGGGATGGTTGATAACCTGAAACATTTCAATGCACCACATACGACTGAGCTGAGGTACGATGATTCGTTTCAATGTTTTTACTTTTTTGTCAGTATGATTTAGCCTACGTCAGCGCATACATTCTTGATATTTATAATCTTAGTTGATTATTTAAATGGAAATTAACTAAGTTATTCAAAATTCATCAACAATAAAAAAAGACATGCTCGCTGTTCATGAGGCAACAAGCTACACACACCCTGGTGTGCATGTATTTACACAACATACAGAGATATACGTTTTTTAAGTCAAAAACTCAAGGTTCAAATTATGATAGAGTTTCTTAACACACAGGTTTTTCAGACCACGATAATTTGATTCAGAAATAAGTTCATTGGTATGTACTTGAATTTTCATTGAAATGAAATTTAGAAACTAAATAAAAAAACGCGTTTCAACCACTTGAACAATTTATGCAACTTCAAAATATCTTATGTGAATAAAGGTTAAAAGCGAAAACATTTGGAGATAATGAAAATCTATTTTCATGGACTTTTGGGCTGCCACCTGACACTTAAGCTAAATGTCGTCTCACTTCATCAGCCCCGTCGAAGTTTTATTTTTGATTGCATTCTCACTAGCTTTTTTGAATGATTCTGGCTTATATTTCCGCAATCTCGCCTCGTTTTCTATGAAATACATTCAACGATATATAAACTAACTACATAATCGTTCGCGGTTGAAGGTTTGAGGAAAATTGATTCGGAGGTTTCTAAGATTTTATGATGAAAGCATTTCTTTTGGATATGTCAATAATCTTTTACTTCGTTGAATCAATTTACCACACAATCTTTTCTCTGGTTTATCTAAAAATTATTCTAAGCCGACAATAATTTCTTCAAGATTTTCGATTGAATTACATGTTCTTTACTGAAATCATCAGATAAAAACAATAGTCTTGTTTGGATCGAGCGGTTTTGGATACACATTTTCATACTTATTTATTTATTAATTTTTGAAATCTTACCTTGTTGGAATAAAGAGGACTTTCGGATGTTTTTTAGGTAAATTATTTCACCAGGACCCTCACGGCATGAAACCAGTAATAAGTTTAAGTACATTGCAGAAAGCATGGAAACGTCAGCTTTTTCATGTGAAAGATGATGAATCAGACCTATAGGGTCGGCAACACATTTATCAAATACCTAAGCTAATCCCTAAAATCCCTCTCACATTAGTACCACGCTTGTTAGGACTGTCAACATGAGCTGTCATCACAAATATAATTTTGACGGCAGTTCGAACATGTGAATAACCAAAACTCATAAAAGCAATTCCACACTACTGGTTTACCAATAAGAAAGATCAAAGAGGCCCGTGACACTTCTGTGTAAAGTCTTACACTGAATGTGACGAAAATATCTCCCGAGGCGTACGCAACAATTTCATCACTCAAAAACTGTTTTTCACAGTTCAAGCACGTCGAAATTCGTATCGGATCAAAAACAGTTATTTTGAGTCACATTGAGAGCACCAAATATATAGCGTCTCTTTCATCAGTTCAAACGTATTAAGACATACTTGAACATATTAAGAGGTGAAACACGTGACCAGTTCGTTTACTAAAATTCAAGCCTTAGAAAAAGCCTTTGATTCTATTATGGACTTTTCATTATGAATTTTCAATTACTTTATTCATCATCACCTATTTAATCATCAATGATGCACTTGAATACATTGTTAACTTGTCGAAGCCTAATCTCAACACAAACATCATTCTGAATAATCAAAAACTAGAGTTACAACAGTAGTACGGTTTGCAGATTTTCTTCTTTTATGACTACAAGTAGGTTACCGAGTTTCTTAGGTGACAAGCTGACAGTTTTTAATGGAAGAACTCGACATATTTCAGGCACCAAATACAGTTCGACCTATGTTACGTGTCCTAATGTTTGTATTTGCATCATGATTATAATAGTGATTCAGTGATACACAGTATTCTAGCCACATTTTAACGGTTCTCAATAGTTAGAGAATTAGTCTATGGACCTGTATTTCATTGACAGTTCATTCTCGCCAGCGTTTTGAACACATCTACTGTGTTCGAAGGAATATTATTTTTACTAAATCAGCAGCGCGATTCGGACAACGAAAGTGGCAAAACTCACCGGTTGACATCTGAAAGAAAGTTTTGATCCTGATCTTCAGTTTCATCTGATGACGACCTAGATATATTGACCAATGAAATATAAAATTTTGTCAGGTTCATTTCAATACTTTGAAGCCTGGTTCATACGATCCTATTGATGTTTTCGTATATAGAGTTCATTATTTTCTTATCAAATATATTAGTGAATAACAGATCTCTGTAATCTTCCCAGATCTAGTCCTCCAAATTTATACTCAAGTACAAATGTTTTGGTGAAGTTTCGTTCTATGTGCTAAATATTTCTATTGTCAATCTATCAATTTTTCTGTGAACAACATCATCAGCACAAAATGCACATAGCGGTGAATTATTCATATTTCTTCACGTTTGACCTGTATCTTATTCTGATTACACTGACTTTGCTTAGCTATTATTTTCCCTTAACCTTTCACTGTTTGTCACCTATTTTGATTGAATTCGTTTTTCGATATCTTTAATTGATTCCACGTCGGCCTATTTTTCTGATTGGTTGAGAAATTAGGTTAATTTCGATGTTGTTTTGAATGTTGATCTACTGAACTGTCAAGCGTTTGATGTTCTTCCAGTGTTCTTTGCGATACTCCATTCCTTTATTCGGACATTTTTCCAGTTGAACGCGTGTAGATAATCGTTTTAGCGTAAACAAAGCTGAATTGTACGTCCACTTTGTTATTTGTACTGTTTTTCACAGTATGATCAGTTTTTTTATTGTTTATTACGTTTTTTTTCATGTGTCATTATCACCTAATTTCAAAAATGTATTGAGTAACTAATAAATGTTAATTACTTCATCACATTAAATTTTGATGAACATGTGATATATTTTGATGCATAATTTCAAAATAATGGCCACTGTCGAGACTGAACATTTAAAGTCACGATAATAACTAATAATAAATTCATAAAGAAAACAAAACGAATATGAAGCTTTCATTCACAACCAAGTCATCTATCTCAGTGAAAAAATCACCATCACAACCATTGAACTGAGATATACATTTTACTCACCATCCCAAAATAAAACGGTCCAATCAAGATAACATCAACAGAGATCATACAGAAATATTATTCAACATGCAAGCAAACAAGAAAATAACTCACTCATCAACAGGTTGAGTTACTTATTTCATGTTTGACTGATCAATTCGCTACAAAGTTATTAGTTGTCACACCCAAACTTGAAATCACATGTGAGTTATCTTGGTCAGTCACCATTGATTCTTTCTATGTTCATTGTTCAGCTATCAACCATACACAAATGCAAGAATGTTAAATATTTTAAGAAACGATATTTTATATTCAACTGCGAAATGATATTAGGCAACAGGATTAATGGCGTACGAGCAATATGTGCAATAGTGTAGTAAAGTAAGAAGCAAGTGATCCGGAATCAGTGTGTGACTACACAAATACATACACTGACCTATATGTTGAAGTCTCTGAATTCGTAAATCTCTAGTTTACTAAGTTGTAGCAGTTAACAGTGTGCAACAAGATGTCCATTATATACTATTTGATAAGTAGTATCGACCATTGTTGATCATACTTTTTATGAAATTTTGCTGTACAATAGGTAAGCCCTACTGATGGCTTTCAGTTTCTCTCATTCAATGTATGAGCTAAACTAAGTGAACATATCGTTCATTTTTTTCTATTTGAGAACGATATCATGTGACGTTTCAGTAAGTGTAATTTATTTTCATGTGAGCTATAGCATCCATAGTTGTTTGCAAACTGTTTCTTTTTCATTATTTAGTCCGAAGTTCAGTTACTCAGTAAACACTTGTGAATTAATATATATGGTAAAAAAATTAATGTATGTTGATATAAATTACAGTGATTCTGTTGATTTGTGGCAACTGAAGTCTGAAAAAACACTTATGTGAGGTAGCAAGCTTTCATAATTTTATTTTAACTGCGATTTACTATTTGTGAGTCAAATAATTCAATTATTAAAATGATTGAGTGATAACAAGAAATTAATTTTTGAATCACTAAAATTTGAATTTTGAATGACGGACAGGTAGATAAAAAAAGAATTGTGGACAAAGCGCTAAGACATAGTGCTTAATCCCGGTCGATTGACAACTAAATACAAATATGTATTAAGTGTATATAATGAACTACTTTTCATGCCTTTGAAAAGTGTTTATTGATTGAAACCTGTCAAAATACACCTAAAAGTAAGAGAAATATTTTACATTTTCGTTCAATCCAGGTATTTATTGATCATGATTACTTGTATGAGAGAGATATTGTCAGCATGACCGACAAAATGTTAATTGAAGTCATTACCTAATTATTGGTCGATAGTGGAGTGCATAATTCGTGCTATTTGTGAGTGGTCTACTGCATATGAATCGCAGTTCTGAACATAAATCGAAAAATTCGAATAAGTATTTAAATTAATCGAATCGCGCTTTCAATGTAGAAAAGACTCAGGCATCACCGTGTCACATAGTTCAGTGGTTTTCCTTTGTTCGTAGCAGCGTTGTAGATTCAAACTGTTAACCGAAACTCATCTCAGCTAAATTTTGAGTTATTCAGTATATATGCCAATCAAGGTTTGGTATGTGAGTTTCACTAATCTTTTGGATAAAGCGGTTATCGTACACAGATGTATCATAAACTTTTTGACTAGTCAGACTGTAGCACTGTGTTGATATTTCGCTTTTTTACAATTGTTCAGCATGTATGCGCATGTATGGTTGTGCAGTACTTACCACCTACGCACGTAATTATCTAACTGGCTTGAAATTTTAGTGGGGTAATGGTATTTTATCGTTTATTACTCATTGATGGTATGACGCTTCTTTCCGCTTCTAAGAATTGTTCCGGAGTAAATGTATACCCGACCTTAAATAAACGACTGCTTTTATAAGCTAATGTCTCAGCTGATACGGAAACCAGCATGACAGTCACTTTGTTGTAATAATTTGGAACCACAAAGCGGTCTAAGATTTATAGTTCGGTTGTCGTATGTTTGTTGATACCAACAGATCGGTGGTGCCACTGGCCTTCGAAAGCGTGTTCGATAATTGTCTTTTAAATTATTTCGTGGTCACGTATTCGGTCTCTTATTCAGCTACAGACCGGACAGTTTGCGAGATGAATTGCTAATTTCAATTTTAGCTCTCTAATTTCATGATTGGGTTAGGTGAGATGCAACTGTGGAATCAGTAATTTCATTCATCTTATCTGCTATTTCCGCTATGTGGTCTATGTTCACAACTTTATCTCATATGACAAGGATTACCACAGTTTTTTGAGGGAGTCCTCTTTGCCTAATCAGATAAATTATCATTATCTTCTTGTATTATTTATTGATGTTTATGTAATTTTTCAGTCCTTTCAACTATTACCACTTGTTGTAGGAGTTTGTCTTTTTCCTACTGGTCACAGTTGTTTTTTTAATAAGGGTTGTGCATGGTGTCGGCGACCCCATATTACCAAAAACCGAACTTGCAGAAATAACGCTCACCATAAAATATAAATCAAAACCAATCGGAGATCAGCTGACAAACTCATTTCGTGTAGAAACTGGTGTCAGGCAAGGTTGCTCATTCTCACCCTATCTCTTTCTCCTGGAGATCGACTGAATTATGAAGACGTCAGCATCTAGAGAAAAGAACGATTTTCAGTGGAGAGCTGGGACGCAGCTGGACGATCAATAATTCGCAGATGTCCAGGCTCTTCTATCACACACGCACAAACAAATGCAAGAAAAGACGACAAGTGTCAGAGTATCCTCAGTTGCAGTAGGTCTCAACATACATAAACAAAATAGCGAGATTTCAGGATACAACACAACATGCGCTAACCGAATCACTTTTAATGGAGATTGTTTGGGGAACGTTAATTCTTTCACATATCTTTGCAGGATAATCGACAGAGAAGGTACATCCGATGCACATGTGATGGCACCGACTTTCAAAGCATGGGCGGCATTTTTAGGATTGAAAAATATCTAGAACTCCAAACAAATATCAATCAACACCAAAATCAGGATTTTCAATACAAATGTTAAGACAGTTCTACTGCATGGAGCCGAAACCTGGAGAACTATGAAAAACATCATTCAGAAGATACAATTATTTACGAACAGTTGTCTTCGCAAAATGTTTGGAATTCGTTGGCCAAACACTATTAAATGAGAGAAGAGTTAACAAAAATTTGACAGTACTAGAAGGCGAAGCCTGGGACAGTGTTGAGTGAAGAAAATCGGTTGGCGGCCGATGCTCCATTTGGAGTAACATGTGACAGAGTAAGTAAGTAAGTACGTATGGCATTTCCGTGTCCGCTTCATCAAGATCATCGATTACAGTTTCTGCTACCTCGTTCGGAAACAATGCGTATGCATTGCTGAAATTATCTCGTTGCATCAAATTACGGTTAACCGTAAATTAACTTTCAAAAGGAGAACTGAATACATAGGGGGACCTCACGGACGCCAATAGTGTAAGACGTTGTGGACCGTCAATGCAAAATGAATAGTGTAGTGCCTTCACATATATTCCAGTTCTCCTCACATCTAACTTGGTTAAGCCTTTTCGATTAATTTATTTAACCAAGCAATTTGTATAGCAACAACTCATATGTACCAATGGTATTTTTTATTATCTGGTTTGTATGAGCTCATTACGACTGAGCATGGCTTACGCCTTCGCGCTTACTCATTCTTTTCGCTTAATTGTTAATCTCTCAATATCCCCATGAACTCACATGATTTGTATCGCTTGCTTTTGACCTTTTCAATCATTTCGTCGCTTTTAATCATGTGTGTGCATACCTATTTCGCTTGTCATATATCTGTCTTAATTTTGGTGCTGACTAAATATTCTTAGTCATGCTCCATCTATTTGTGTTGGCTCTTACCCTTCTCCTATTCGCTTCTCCGCTTTGCTTTGTGGTGTGTCTCGAATACATGTATTCATCAATACGAGTTCATGTTCTGATTTATAAACCGAGCTGTTAGAACACGTATTAATTTGACACACTACAATAGTACACAAGTAAAATAACTGAAGAATAAGTGACGGAATAAAGATATACAATAATAATTTTATTAAAATGTTGCAACGCAAAACGGACTTACGAATCCGCATGAGTCAAATTATTGTATGTAAAAATGACGCCACTCATGATTTTTATCATTGTCAAAATATATTCAATGATGCGAATGAGATAATAAATGTGTAATGAAAGTACAATAATAATATTCTGCAATGGTTAATAAAATTCACTGCAATATAAGAAATACAGACGGAAACCTAAATCGATTAGCACAGAACATACATACCTGTCATTCTCAAGTTTTCTAAGGCCATTTCTTATTCCTCCATGTGGAGTTCGAGCCTGCCTCACGTGATGACTCAGCCTAGCTATTTTGTCCAGAAAATCTGTTCGTGTATTATCTACCATGTTAGGTAGGTCGATCAAAGAGCGATTAGACCTACAGCATCTACGCAATGTCCAAGTATGCGGTTTTACTTCTGACTATTGTAGAGTGTCGAAAACAGTAAGGTGTTCACCTCGTACAAACCTCGAAAAAACTACCATGAAATGGCCGTGCAGGACCGACCACAAGTAGTTGTCCCTTTAGCTCTGCGGTGATGCTCACAGGTCCCTCACACCAATACTAACCTACTTTCGTATTCAGGTTACTCAAAAAACTCTATGTTTCGGAAGTGCGCATAGTGACATCAAGTGGGGGGTAGTTAGACATAAAAGCAACTACATTTTTCATTGACGTTTCTGTAAAACCTGCTGATACTGTTCGAGGTCCCGCTGGTGTAGGTACATCATCACATCCCAGAACAGAACCAGCTCTTGTACTCTGGCTCTCAGTACGTTTTCACATGTGCGCTGCTTGACTGAGTTCGACAGCAAGTATTCAGAAAGTTATGGACAAACGCCTCTGCCCCTTCGTACGATCTACCTACGCTACAACTAACAGCAGTTCAGTTGAATGAAAGGCCTAAGTGAAATATTTAAGACACCTTAGAAGATCATATGATAATGAATGAATACATATGCGACATTGTAAAGGATTTTGAGGCATATCATCCAAGGTCTCTTATCATCACTTTATTTTACTTCGCGGACTCCATCGAGCAAGTTCACACTTACAAACATGACTCAGCTCAATGGCCAGTGACTTCATAAAGTTTGTCAGCATCCGCGCTTAATCGGACTGTCATCAGCAGATTTTTAGTCAGCAAGCGTGTCTCCTGATAACAGTTCACTACTGGAAAATCAGAGGATGATACAATTTAAATCAGAAAGCATGTTGACTAAAAAGTTAACCAGGAATGGAGAGCATCGACAGACCTGACGAACACCACTGTTTGACCGTTCACCTGGAGCTATCTCTCAACAAGTGGTGTTGGACTTCGCAGATGACCTAGTTCTTCTATCGCACACGCAACAACAAATGCAAGGGAAGACGACCAGTGTAGCAGCAGCCTCTGCAGCAGTAGGTCTCGACATACATAAAGGAAAAAGCGATATTCTCCGATGCAACACAACATGCACCAACCAAATCACTCTTGATGGAGATGCCTTGGAGGACGTTAACACCTTTCCTTATCTTGGCAGCATCATCGACAACGAAGGTGGATCCGATGCAGATGTGAGGTCGCGGATCGGCAAAGCAAGGGCTGCTCCATTGGGGGTAACAGGCGAAAGTAAGTAAGTAGGTAATGAGTTTCCAGTGGTCGACCATTGGTGTCTTCAAAGCACTGTTGGTGTATCTTTGAGAGAACCGAAAATTAGGATACCAGGTAAGCATGATGGATCTTTGGTGAGGTAGTGAATTCTTATAAACTGAGGTGATTCCGATATGTATAGTGTTTGCCCAACCACCACCTATCTCGACGAGTGAAGTTGTCTGGATTGGGAGTATGTTATAAGAAAGTTGGGGGCGGCCAAACCCAAACATAGAACCAGTCTGTAAAGTCATTTATAATTGGGTTAAACTATGCTAGTAAGTGCAAACTACCAAGCTGTGGTCTACATGATGATAGTTACCAGTGGTTAGAGATTTTGTGTGATATCCTTTGTTTGCTTCTAAATTCTAAGTTTCTGAACACTGTTATTGTTACTACCGCTACTTTTCCGGAATTCGGCATGATAATTTTATCTCCGTGTCACTGAAATATGGAAACTTCAACTTGTGCATATACGTACTAAGTTCTACGTTGCAATGGGATATCCACAAAGAAATAAAGAGGACGTTTCACCTTACATTCGATAAGTTTTATATTATGATTGGTGGATTTTGAATTCAGTTTAATAGCGCTAAGTAGCTTTCACCTTATTGATTAGAAAGTACATTTAATAAAGGATTCACACCTTAGTTTGGTAAAATATCAGAACAAGATCTAGAATATGACAAATATGCAGTATCAACACTGGAATATCAGTGTATCCATTTCAGAGGTCATAAACAAGGCGAAACAAATCTCCTGTATTCCACTTCTAACCACTGCCCAACTTCCATGAAAGCTTGTGACTCAAACAAAAAATCAATTCATTCTATTCAGAATTCATACGGCAAGCAGTCTTTAACAACGACAACGGAAAATACAACTAGTTCATTGAACATATCTACAGTATAGTCCATTCATTATATTCTTGGTAAATTTATTCAGTAGTTTAAATTAGTTATTTTAATCAATTCATTTACATAAAATTGCCAAGTGCTGTATACTGTTATATTTGAATCTCGCTTTACAACGATATAGCTGTTATGTCATACTTGTTTGCAATATATTTTTTGGATAACTTAATTTATGTAGAATATTTAGACAATAAACTTAATGATAGTAAGAAAAAATTATTTCAGGCTTCCGTTACAAATTTATTTCTTCCTGGGAGTATTGGTAAACTTTTTATCATCATCATACCTTTAACATATTCTTGGTTTTAATCCTTTATTTTAATGGGATTAAGAAAAATCATCAGATTCTCTGAACCGGATTATAATACAAGCAATAGTAAAACGGGTGTTTATGCTTACGGAATTCACTGCATTTTCCAGTTACTCAGGATTAATTGAAGTTTTGTACACCCGAAAACAGTTAAATCATGCATAATCCATAGGATTATATAACATTTATGAATTCGTTAAGTGCTATGAAATTTACGATTCTCAAGTGTTTATCTTCTTAAGTATACCATGTATATCATGAAAATGCTTATTTTCTAGAGTATTCAGTTAATTGATTATTCGTGCTTAAGTACTTTTCTCAAGATTTTCATTCACGTTTGATTAATTGTTAGATTCTAGTCAGAAACAATAATAAACCAATTTTTTCTGTTATCTTATCAATATTTAAACGTTTATACAGCCGTTCGCTTTTCAGAAAAAAACGTTTTTCTGACCGCGCTTTGCAAAATAAGTCTTATGAATCAACTTTTTACTTGAAATAGATTGCAGGTTAAAATGCTACTGATTTTACGTAATGAACAAGAAATCTAATCTATCACTTGGTAGTGGTAGGATCTTGCTAAATGAGTCAATTTAGAACTTGCTTGAACGATCTGCACTTCTGTCATGAATTGCGAAATAGTGGAAAATTGAAGATTAGAAGTGTTTGAAGTAAAAAGCAGTAGTAGTAAATCTTATGTAAAATAATCACGATTTATGAAAATGAAGTCATGGACGACAAGTATGCTTGTTCTAGGAAGCATCTTTGAATTGATGTTCCTTCGGAGACTTAAGCATCAGACATAATTTATTTTTGGACATCAAACACATTAAAAAACAGAATACAAAATACTGTTTCAGATTATTATAAATGAAACAAAGTGTACATCAATGTTAAAACAGATCCGCTTCGTACAATATTAATTTTGGCATCTGAAGAAGTGTTCTGTCTCCAAATTTTATTGTCCATATTTTGGGGATGTTAGATCCCCAAAATTCGCTTGATTAATGCCTTATTTTGGATTTCACGTTTGCGAGCATGGGTTGATCAGTTGCCCTTGGGATTTCATTTCCCATAAGGAAAATTCATGGCTGTGATTGGCTGCTGTGTATTTTAGTGTGCTATTTTTGTAACTGCCCCCAAGGACGTTTCTATGATGTATAAATAAACGAAAGTTGTGTGCTTGATTGTATTGTGATTGCTGGGTATTTGTAGAATATACTTTCTACGCTTATCAAGACTTCTATTTTACAGTTTGGAATTCAAGGTAGGCTACCTGGACGCTAATAATTGTCTCGTTCTCGTTTATCGACTAAGGTGAACTCGTAATAGCTTCAAGCCTACCTAGTGACGAACGTAACACAATAAAGGTTGCATGTAATGTTATCCTTAAAAAATATTAATATGTAGATCGTCTATAAATCAGTTAGGCAAAGTTTACAATTTAAGATTTGTTTAAATTTGTTGATTTAAATCGTTCGACATGTTTCAAGTTTTTAAGCAAACTAATTTAAACTATTTTCAATTAGAGAAATTACTTCGGTACATACTATTTAACAATCAAAAAAATCTGTCTGTACACTTTTGTTTAAATATTTGTAATTTAGCGAAGCATAATGTAAAGTGTAGATTGTATTTTTTAACTAATCTGTTTTTGTACACGTTGTAATTAAAGATCTGTCTAACATCACACTACTGCTATTCATGATACTATAAAACCTTGAAGCATAAAAAGAAACTAATTTAAAGCGGATGCTAAAATTGACTAATGAGGTTGAGAATTGAGAAATAAGAATAGTTTTTTTTTTTTGAATTTTTAGTCGGTAATGATTTAGAATTTACCTTTAATTCAAGTACCTTTTTAACTCCTCCAATTTTTTTCCTCAAAAACTATAACATTATTGAATGAAATTATAAACATATATGCAATTCAAGAGATGTAAAATTAGACTAGTCGGCATTTTATTATTGAAAAAGTGTAAATACTGCACTTTCAGATTAGTTGGTATTTTTATTATGTGATACAAAATTCTCGTACACACATTTTGAAATACTTTAATTCTAAACACTTGTGATTGCTTGTTACCATAGTGACCATTCTTTAAAGATTGAACTAGTTTTAGTTACTTATTGTATTGTATTGTATTGTTATGCACCTTGTTTTTTATAGTGGTAAAAGGAAATGGAGATTACTACCGAAAAGAAATGTGAGAGAATACTTAAATTGCTAATTCAAAATATTTTCTCTCATTAAGCTAAAAAAAAATTTTGCATTTCCGACTTTATTTTATGTTATCAGAAATGATTGTTGTTTTCGTTGCTTGAGCTATTTTCAGATTGTTGTCAACTACTTGCTACTAACGGGATTTATATTTCAGTAGGTAGTTATTGTTAAAGGTGCTAATTTACTAAGATCTAATCGGCTCTATTTGAAGGAATTATCTTTCTGTATTGATGTTCATAGTAAGGAAACCAGTGTCATTTGATATTTGATGTGATCGTAAACAGTCAGAGAGAATTAGCATACCAAATGTTTCAGCTAAAGAGCGTTTTTTAGCAAGAGATATTTAAGGAAATTGATGTTTCATGTGAGATTTGAAACTGAAGTCATATTCAGCAAGTTTAACACTCAGCAAGAATCGGCCTTTTTTTAAACAAGAAAATATAAGAATGGTTAATAACTTACTTATAATAAGCAGCTCAATGGCATCGTCTCTAAATCACAAACTTTTCAGTCTCACAGATTCCGGTCGTTCAAAGAACATAATTTGGTTCATGAGTATAAATTTTAATGCCAATTGCAAAATAACAGGAAATGTAAACCTATGGATTCACTTGACGAAATGCACCAGTAAGATTAACTTGCATAAAACTGGAATTCATTTAACATAACGTACTAAACAATACAGTAGATTAATGGTTCCCATTGCGAGGTAACCTGAAATAGGCATGTGAAAATTATTGAAAATAATCTCCTACTAGGACATATCATAATCACAGTTGTAAAATGTTCACATCATAGTTTCAACTTGACAGAGTTTAGCTTTTATGGTAACTTAGTGATTTGCTGCATGATTTTTTATGCTGAAAATTCTATCATAGAAAATTTCTCCATGAATATAATTTGTTCTTTTACTGTTGGCCTCAAACTACATCCACCAAGTTTCGATAATGAAAGCTATTTAAATTAAAATGCAGACTACCAGTACTTTCTCATTGTGTTACTTATTTGATTTCACTCACCGAAACCATAACTCAAAATAACTTCTTTTATTTCATAAATTTTATAATGTTGATTTTTTTTTCATTGTCAAATAAAAATTTACTATATTTGTTTTTTTTAAATAAATAAGTCAACATTTTATTTCCCGGCAAATGTCGTAAAATTTGAGACACACATTAAATTTATTGTTCATAGAGATTATAGGAAATATTTTATTGATGATATCTTATTAAACCAAAAAATATTTGAACAATGTAGTTTATACAATTTGTTCTTGATTTATTGGTGTGATAGAAATCATAGAACTGCTTTTTTAGTACGTCAATTAAATTTATTGTTTTTCTGCAATGGAAGTTAAATGCATTGATACAATTTTTTATTTTGAGAAGAATCAACATAAATATGGTTTCAGTAATTTTTTTTGCAGATAGGATCAGTAATAATTTATTTAAGATTGGAATTATTTTTAACACTTCTATTGTAAAAAAAAACAAATTCTATAGAACAGCCCTGGTAGGTTCGGGTTTCAGAACTAGTTTCCATATATTTTGTTGCAAGTAGCTAAGTTATGAGTCTGTTGTATCACAGTTTGCATTTTCATACCATCTATAGTTTGGAATATGAGGAACTTTTTATCAAAATATTCATTATATAGATATGCACATTGAAATCATCAATCAATCATTGACTGATCACCATTAGAAACCTGGGAGCACTGGACGGCCGTTTCGTCCTTGTATGGGACTCATCAGCAGTGAGCAGTCACAACTCCTACACCTCGGAGGATTCGATTTCAATAATTTTAATGGGCGAAAAACACTAATCTCCATGGCACTAATTGGAAAATTATATAGATATGTCAGTGACTAAATTATTCATATTTATTTATATTTTAAACGTGTATGATTTCAAAATATAAAGTGATCATGTTGGTTAAATCACAAGGTATCTTTAAGAATATTTCATTCTCGTCTTACTTAATAGCAATGCAGTGATTTTTATTGCCCATCTAAAATTAGCTGATCTGTAACTGTAATTCATCGTTCATTTGAGTTTCAGTTTTATGAAAAAGACTGATTTTCATTTATCCTGATGATTTATTTATCGAAAAAAATTTACCGATTAGTTACAGGTTTAAGAGGAATCGGACAGTTAATTTTAAAGGGGATTTTGTTGGGGATGTTAGATTCTCAGAACCCGCTTGATAAATATCTTTATTTTGGATTCATTTCATGGACCGATCAGTTGACCTTGAGATCACATTTCCAACCAAGAGAATCCTTGGCTGTGATTGATTACTGTGTTATTTCAGTGTGCTATTTTGTGACTCTCTCAAGAACGTCTCTATAGAGTATAAATAAACGCGATTTGTGTGCTTGGATTGATTGTGTGATGGTTGGGTGTTTGTAAAATACACTTTCTACGCCAAATCAAAACTTTTTTACTGGTACAGTTGGGACAGTAGGATCACAGTAGCCTATCTGGACGCTGGTTCATTGTTTTGTTCTCGTTATTCAACTAAGGTGAACCCATAATAGTTTTAAGCATACCTAGAGACGAGTATAACCAATTTTAAGCTTGCTGAGGTATTTCACATTGAGGCAATCACCAGTTCTTCTCTACTGTTGAAGTTAACTAGAATGTCCATTGAAGCTTTAAGGCTTGAAATGTAGCATTTAATTACTGTTTTTGGATCTTATAGTTTTTATAATTTGGGCCAATTGCTTAATCGATTTTTCTGTCCGATCTGACTATATTGCATAATGTTTTGATGGATAATTCACTTAAAAATTGCAAGAGTCTGAAATGTTGTACAAGCAAGATTCCTAATAAATGTCGGGAATCGGGACGTTTGATATGGACAAGCAGACGGTTATAAGTTCAATAAATATTTGTAACATATTCAAAAAATGTCATTTAAGAAGAATCAGTTTATATATATATCGACTGTTTGAGTCTCCCTATTACTGTTCTAGGCAGCAGCTGGGAAAATGTACAGCCCAAGTAAATTATGGCAATATTGCTAATAAGAGAAAACCAAACTATGAAAAATCATGATCATGAAATTGTACTGTTGAACAGTCATTAAGGAGAGCATAAAGAGGTAAGAAATCCAACTTACTTCTCAACATGTAAGTGCGCAACTAACAAAATCCAAAATTAATAGAGTACATGTATGATTTAGTCACTTGTGATTTATGCTATGGATTACAATCCAAACTCGCTGTCGATATTGAAGCAACGTAGTGGAATTAATGATCAGTTTGAACCTTCCTAATCTCAAATGTGCCCCTAAATTGACACTCCTTTACTGCTAAGTCTAATGACTTAACGTGGAGTATTTTTTCATATATGCAACTGACGAAAAACCGCGAGTCCATGCCCAGTTTATTGTTTTTTTGTAAGTAGAGTAAACTATTGCAAAATCTTAACAAAAGATAAAAGTTCTGTTAGATATTTTACGGTAAATTAGCCGGAATCAGGTGAGTGGATAAAGTCTGAACGATTTCGAATAATGTTATCGTCACTAGGATGGTTTTACATTATTTTTAAGCTCGTTAATTGATATGTTTGAACTATTAAGAGTTCACCTTAATCGGTAAACAAGAACTAAGACAAATGATCCAGCGACACGACAGGCTACTCTAATCCGAGCGTCCCAAGGCCCCACTAAGTAGAGGAAGAAGACTTATTAAGGCGTAGAAAGTTTGTTCTACAAGGACCCAGAAAATATGAGGTCCACAAGCATACAAATCGAGTTTATTTATACATGATGCAAACGTCCTTGGGAGAGCCACAAAACTAGCGTAGTAAAATAATACATCAGCCAATGAGCTCAAGGTCAACTGATCAGCTAATGCGCTAAACATAAATTAAAAATTAGGACCTTTTTCAAGTGAGTTCTGGGGATCTAACGTCCCCAATAGTTATGTACTCGCAACTTGGTGATATTCAAATCTTCAAAATTTAATAATAAGATGGATGAGACGTTAATCTTCATGATAAGGTTCTGAAGAAATAGAGTGAAATTTTATTATATTTCATATACATTTAGCATATATTTCAGTCAAAATCCGTTTTCTCATCTATTTGAACTTCAATTATGAGTATAATTTTATTTTAAAAAAACAAAACTCAATCATTGTCTTACATCTTATAGAGTGGTTTGAATTGTAACACATATACTGTTCACAGCCCCACTTACAGTAAAACATTGGAGTTATGCTTAGAAAAATGCAAAATATTTTCTTCTTTGCATAGAATTTTTAATGTAGCTTAAGTTGGCTAACGGTCAATGAAAATAATTGAGTGTTTCTTTTCTTTGATGAAAAAAGAAGGCCATGTCATCTTTTTCTTTTCTCTGTTAAAAGCCGATTTCACTGTGAGTTTCTAAGGAAAATAATAAATCCACCTTTTTTTTCTTTCACTGAAATCATTTACAATTGTCTAGTTTTAATATTGAAAATTATCAAGTCCTTGGTTAGTTAGTTAAGTAGTTGGTTAGTCAGTCAACTAGGGAAACTTGACTCATATCCCGATGTCTGTCAAATCATGAAACAAGAAACAATAACTCACAAGTTATTTATTCACACATTTTTTTTAAAAACATATAATATGTATTGTTATCGCTAGTAGTATTTCTTTTTTTTCTAAAAAAAAGAAAATTCTGGTTGCAGAGAAATTGGTGATGATTGACTGACATGGAAAATCGGATGTAAATGTACTACTATTTATTGTGATTAACTTTCTGTTTCTTTTTATTTTAATGAAAATTTTGGACAATCGTTAAACACGAGGCAGATATCCGGTCTCTACTATCTTTTATTTTTCACTTTAGATTGCAACACTTTTGAAAAGAGAGAAAAACTAGTGATAGAGAAATGACAAATCATACAGAACTTCATGATTTACAGCTATTCATTAATAAACGATAAAAAATGTAGAAAAGTTTTGATAGTTATTAGAATAAAACAGTATGCTTTTCTTTAAAAGTTAACAGTATTACTATTATTATTGTCAAATATGATTTTTCCATCTACCGTTAAGAGTAGAGGACTTCCGTAGGTTATTAGTATTCGATCATCGATGTCTCCGAAGCATTGCTCGTGTATCATAGGACAACGGATATACAATGTTGTCGTTAGGAAACGAGTTCTAGGTGGGAATGGCAAATCAATAATTGAAGTAGTGAAACTTCATCAGTTGAGGTGGTTGGGACATGTGTTACGTATGGCTAACCATCGGCTGTCCCGATGGGCTATGTTTTGCAGTGTAGGAGTAGATTGGAAGAGAGCTAGGGGCGGCTAAACCAAAACATGGCACAAATCCATGAAGTCACTGACAAGTGGACTGAGTCATGTTGGTAGATGTAGGCTATCTGGTTGGGGTCCACGAGACGATAGTCACCGATGGTTAGAGACCTTGAATGACATGGCTCAGAATCGTTTGCGATTGCTCAGGTGCATCCACTCTTAGTGTTCTATGAAATTCTAAGCTTCTGCATTCCTCATAATCTCTACCTTTCTGCTTCTAAATTTATCTTACTGAATTATACTTCTTGAATCATATCTTCGCTACCTAATCTTCTCCATTACTGCTAATACTTCTATTATTGCTATCACTCTCGGATTTGAACTGATAGTTGCGTCTCTGTGCTGATGGGGCATGGCAACCTGAACTGATGTACTTACGTACGAATTTCTGCGTTTTATCTGTCTGTCTGTCTGTCTTTCCACCTAGATTGAACAATATCAATCAGGTTTCAAAATTTTGTACTGTTTTATTTTGAAGGAAGTAGATAAGTATAAGTCATTCGATTTTTTTTTGAAAATTGTCTATTTTATATACTGCTTTGAAAATTCTACGCAAATTCGTTGTAAATAGTTATTTAATTTTTTCTAAAATATTTTATTGATCAAAGAATGAGATTTGATTGCTAGTTTATTCATAAAAAACTGTTTAATTGTAATAATGATCATTTTTCTTGAAGAAAATAAGTAAGGAATTTTCAAAATAAATAATAGTTTTGAAGTAAGATAACAAAACATATACAATGTTACAAAAGTTTCATGTGCTTCAACTTAATATTTCCTAGTGAATGCTGCTATTTATAACTTATAGTATTTCAGTATGTTACATTAAACAGATTACATTTTTCGGAACACCTATGATTTAACTCGCTATGATGATGCAACAAAGCCAGTATAAATATATATGCTGGAATTTTAAAAATAAGACAAATAAGGGAAATGAGACAAAGATTTGTTGCCATTTATTAAAGTACAGTTAAAGTAGGATCCAAACTGAGGTTTGGACTGAGGAATAACTGTCTAGGTAGTTTAGATAAGCGCTGTTGCCCAGTTGAAACCAAAACCAAGTGATTAGGTAAATGATGGTTCTAATATTCATCATAAAATATTAATTTACATCATTACTTAAACAAATATTACCACTCAATATTCCACCAACAATTGTTCAATTAATCAAATCAACAGCAACCAATAAATGTTATTCTATTCCTACTGGATAGATCAGATTCGTTCGACAGATAATGTTTTGTTGCTTTATAACACAGTGTTTCTATTTCTGGAAGGGTGCTTCAATTCACAATCAAAGTGCACAATTCCAGTCCAAGCAAGCAATCCAATCAGAGGAGGAATAAATCCGTATGGCTGCCGCCAAGATTAAGTATCAGCCTAAACACCATAAATGCAGTTCAGAAAGAAACATAGAAACCCAGTGAAGGCAAAAGAAATAGAAACTATAATCAAATGTAATCGAACAGATCAACAAAATGTACGATTGAAGGAATCAATCAGGACAAATTACAAATGTATACATGGATGGATTTTCACAAAAAACAAAAATGGATCTTACAGTTAACACTAACAAATGTCAGTTTTTTAGCGAAAATTTCAATTCCTAATGTATTTACAAAAAACAAATGAATTAAATAGCAGTTTTGTTCTATCACAAGTATTGTGTCTGATGAAGAATGACTAGGTGAAAATGCAACAAGTAAAGCGTTTATATATACATAAATTTAATTTGATTTTGATTCACAATGAGTATTTTCGAATGTTCTGCTGACCCTGTGGTATTATCTAGTTAAGTAAGTCATTTCATGTAGTGACTTGACATATCTAGATTTAGTATTTGTCACTAAATACAAATTTATGATCTCAAAACCATATTTTTTACGAATTTGTGATAACTGATTAAATCGTCTTTTTCATCTGATATTGTAAACTCGATAATTTGACTGAATTATTTCTTTGATGAAATGCACTTTTGGAATTCCTTTTCAGTAATGTTTTGTTCTTTTGGGCTATAAATAAATTAAAATTCAAAAAATGTTGTTGATTAAATATTAAGATGTTTGTGATAAGTAAGTTATGTGGATGATTTGTTGTGCAGTTTTTTCAGATATTGTACTGTTGTATGTCATATTTTACACATATGAATTTGAAAGGTGATTAAATACAGAAGTTGGTTATGTAACTACAGAGATCAAAGTCAAACATAAAAAAGATTAAAAAATGATTTATTTCATTTGTATTGTATGTCTGTACATTAGTACATTGTGAAAGTTACGTAACTATAGTTACAGAATGATGCAGCATAGGTCATCGATCAGCATTATTCAACCTACTCTGTTCTACGCCTTTCTTTTCAGTATTCCACTCTCTTTTCTAGTTTTTTCCAATTGTTATGCAATCTTTTGATGTCTACTTTCAATTCTCAGTGTATTATGTTTTTTGGTATTCGCCATTTCCTATGGCCTTGAGGATTACAAGTGAGTGCTTGTCTTGTGACCTAGTTGGGTGATTTCTGCAATGTGTGCCCTATCCACATCCAGAACTCTTTCCTAATTTATTCCTCTGCTGAGTATGGCTGCAGAAACTTTATGGCAAATGGACCTGCAGTATCTTGTTGAGATCACAGCTTTTGTGGTTCTCTAAGTTTCCGCTCCATAAAATATTACTTTTGTACTGGAAATTCTGACTTTGGTGTTTATCGATAGTTGATATGGGTTTCAAATATTCTTCAACTGTGAAAATACTACCGTTAATTTGCTAATCAGTGTCTTCACAACTGTATCAGACCCACCGTGTAAGTTAATGATGCTGCCTAGATACGTTAACGTTTCCACATCTTTGAGATCTTCTTTATCAAGTGTGATTTGGTTGGTGCATGTTATGTTGCATCGAAAGATCTTTGATTTTCCCTCGTGTAAGCTGAGACCCATTGCTGCTACATTAGTCGTCTTCTGCATTTGCTGACGTGTGTGCAATACAAGAGCCAGACCAGCTGCGAAGTCAAGAATGTTCAGTTGCGTTCTAACTGTCCACTGTCTCCCGTGACAACACCGGATTTGTCGTCTTAATAATCCAGTCAACCACCAGGAGATAGAGAAAGGGTGAGAGTTAGCAACCTTGTCTGACACCAGTTTTCATTTGGAATGAGTCTGTCAGCTTTCATCCGTGCACGATTTTTCAGTTTAATCCATCGTAAGAGTTCTGTATGATGTTGAATATCTTCTCAGGCACACTATAGTTTCGAAGAATCCTCCATAGTGTTGTCCTGTCCATGCTATCAAATGCTTTCGCATAGTAAGGGAAGATGATGTGGAGTGGTGAGCTCTATTCAAGCGATTGTTCGACAATAATCCGTGGTTTTGCGATTCGGTCGGTACGGAATCCGGCCTGCTGATCTTGAAGTAGGGCATTACTGGATTTTTCGTTTGATTCAACAACACTCAGTTGAAGACTTTTCATGTTATTGAGAAAATAATGATGTTTCTGTAGCTCTCACACTTGCTGAAATCTCCTCTCATTAGTATTTGGGAGAAAACTATTCTTTTCTCGAGTTTGTTGGTACTTGCTCATCCTCCTGAATCTTGCTAAACAGAATGTGGAGCATCTTTTCAGTGGCTGGTATGTCTACTCTCAGTATCTCTGTTTAGGGTTAGGGTGGGTTCAATTGGTCTAGTCAATTCAAGAGTTCTTCAAAGTTCTCTACCCGCCTGTTTCGCTGTTCTTGAATATCAGTGACTTCTTTGCCTTCCTTGCTTATCACTGGTTGTTCTGGCTTACAATATTTTCCGGTAAGCTTGTTCGTTATATAATATAGTTGTCTGATGCTTCCTTCTCTTTCAGCATTTTCCGCCGTGGTAGCTAGATCTTCCATATAACTACGTTTGTCAGCTCTGATGCTACTCTTCACTTGCTTGTTGGCTTCTGCTGCTGTTTGGCTAATATTGATTGCAGCCGTCTTGTTCCTCCTTTCTGGAATCTTATCCAGAGTATTTACAGAGATCCATTACTTGTGATAATGGTTCTTGTGACCCAATACTTTATGACATGCTAAAGTTAATGCTTCTTTGATCCTACTCCAGTTGTTCTCCAGTTTTCATAAGTACGTTGAGTAGATGTAATTTCTTAAATATTGGTATTGCTTTATAACTGCAGAGATCAAAGTCAAACATAAAAAGCTGAATAATTAATTTGTTTCATTTGTATTGTACATTGTCTGTACATGAATATATAATGAAGCTTACGTGAAAATAATCATTACAGTATGGTAGATAATAATTAAACTTTAATCTATTCATTGTTAATTAGTCAGTCAGGGGATGACTTTTCATTAGCCAGCAGATCAGGGTAGCTTACCTGGACGCTGGTTCATCGTCTCGTTAGCGTTTCTCAAATAAGGTGAACCCGTAATAGTTTCAAGCATACTTAGTGACGTATCTAACATGTTGAAAGATAAGTGAAGCGAATAAAAAGTAAAATAAATCTATTGTCAGTCAATAAAGTCAATATCTTCTGTTGTTGTGCTTGCATTGTGATCATTTTGGCGATTAACGTTTTTAGTTAGGTGTAGTTCTGTTAAATACAGGTATATTTTTACTGATATTCTTCGATTAGTACATTGTAGACATGTTTAATTTTATTTAAATTTCATAAGTTTTGTTCACAATTCTCTTCCAAATATACATTGAAATTAGTATTATAATAATTTATTTCGAAACTCTCTTGAAAATTTAAAAGAATATCACAAAAGTGTTTAAAAATAGAGGTTGCCTGAAATGAACATTTACTGGATGACGTGCAGAATATGTAAATTTTAAAGTCACGACATTTACATGGCCTGTTTTAAAAATAAAATCTACTTAACACTTCACTTATATTAAAAAATTTCATTTTTTTTTCGGTTTGACTTATTTTTCCCGCTTAGATTATTCTCGTTTTAATAATATTCATTCTAGCGAAATAAATAACCGACCTAATTTTCTGTTTACATGAGAATATATATATATATATATATATATATATATATATATACTAAAAATCTTACGATAAATGGTAAATGTTACATACTATCATGAACTTTCTCGCTGATTTTCCCTACACCTTTCTCATACTCTAAGATGAGATAACAATATTGTATAGGTATCATGTACATATAAATGTTTATATTTATTTATGATATTCGTAATTAATTTCTAGCCGATAAAACAAGGATTTTGAAAATGTTGTGGATTTTAAAGATTCTAATCCAAATTCATCAGTGATGAATCATGTAAAGATTCTAATTTAAAAAGGACGATAATAAAACTGGTAACGAACTGGACGATAAATAAACCGAAGCTACACATTTTCCTACCTGTTTTTTTGATTGTAATAAGGTATAAGATGATTTAAAATAAAAACTTATTCTAGATGAATCATTGCTGTCATCGAAGGGAGAAATTTTATGTAACAACATGATGTTATTACACTTGATGACAAATTCGACTTTTTATACAAACAGTAGTGTTCTGAACATTGGTTATCGGACTGAACCACACAAAGAATTCACTAGTTTTGTCTTTTGCAGTGATGCTTGCCATATCTGTAAAATGGTGTTAACATGTAAGTTAGGGAAATGCCAACAAGACTGGAAATAAACTTTGGAATAACTTACTCAGTATAGAGAGTTTTGAAGTTATTCGAATAATATCAATCATTTTACTGGTGTTGTCTGCCGTAATTTGTGAACAAGGATTGAGTATTGTTTTTCGAAACTCAAATTTGTTATGCAAAAAATTAAGCCCATGATGATCAACGAATATGTTTGTATGCGTTAAGTGAGCGGTTCTATTAATCAGTTATTGATTAATTTATCACTTACTGATAAAGATTAAAGGTAAAAATTTACTGATTAAAAAATTTCAAAAATGATCAACAGAACTGAGGAGTAACCACTGTAAAATATATATTCATACAAAGTTTTTTTAGACTGATTATCGTATATTCGAAAACCTCTCACACCTGGAGATGTTAGATCCCCAGAACTCACTTGATAAATATCTTCATTTTGGATTTTAATCATGGGCTGATCAGTTGACCCTGAGATCACATTTCTCACCAGGAAAATCCTTGGCTGTGATCGGTTACTGTGTTCTTTTCGTGTGCTATTTTGTGACTCTCTCAAGAACGTCTCTATAGAGTATAAATGAACGCGATTTGTGTGCTTGGATTCATTGTGTGCTGGCTGGATGTTGTAAAATACACTTCCTACGCTATATCAAGACTTCTTACAAGTACATTTGGGTCAAGGGGTCATAGTAGTCTACCTGGACTCTGCTTCATTGTTTTGTTCTCGTTATTCGACTAAGTTGAACACGTGAAAATTTTAAGAATACCCAGAGATGTGAATCACAATACCATACTAAAAATTTTCATGAACGTGTTATAAAGGCACATCTAACTTCTGTTGAGCTTGACTCATGTAATTCTGCCGAAAATAGCTACATTTTGTCCACCTTTTTCATTGGTTAATGAATCCTGCGTAGTGAAAGCCTATTTCGACATTTAAAACTCTTTTTTACGGGTTTACTGTTTACGCAAAACATATTACTAAATGACATAACATTACACTCATCTATTCATTTTATTATCAATATATATATATATATATATATATATATATATATATATATATATATATATATATACAGACATTTAAATGATAAGCGTTTTGAGAATTGGTGCTAACACAAACACGATTCCCACTTATAATCTAATGCAGAGGTCATTTTGTTTGTATGATTGGTTTACCTATTTTAAAGGTTGATTTATTCATGACCAAGGACTATTTTTTTGCAAAGACTAATGAAAGTTTATTTAAGTTATTCATTATTTGTATTGGTTTATATTTTACGTTATGGTCAACCAATCATAGAGCTAGAAATGCTTTTCAATAAATTTTCAAGGATATATTTATACATAAATATTATTTCAGAAATATATAATAGTTTCAAATTAGTTAATTTATTACATTTTTCAATGCTTTTATAAAACTTTCACCCTATTATAATTATTTTCTAGCATAACTATGACATCATGTTAATTTTGTCGCGTACAACAAAATATTGGCACAAGATTTTAACATTACTACTCTATATGTTTGCAATTGTACCACAGAAATCGGATTTAAATTTAGTGGATATAAATAATTATGTAAACATTTCATTATTGAAAACTGATCATATTTCATTTAAAACAAAACTGTCCAATTCTAGAAGTAAACGTCAAATTGATCCATCTATTCCGATTGTACCATCGGATAATTTGATTTATTCTGCGGAATTGAGAATTATTGCTAGTGCAGTGTGTAAATCACATTGTTTACAAAGATGTTCAGAACAATTAATTAAAGATATTGCTAAAGATAATATGGTGAGTGAATAAAATGATATCATTTTGTGGTAATTTGTTTGAATAGTTTAAATATCTTACTTTATCAGTGTACATCTAGTTCACAGGCATCACAGTAACTAACTTTACTGTACTCTTTATAGAAAGTATACAGTATCTTTTATTTACACAGTATACAATAAATCAACTAGAAATCATTTTGGTATTTGTCTCTTACAAAAAGTTCATTACTTTTTATAAATTAAGGCAGTGTAATCAAAATAAGAAATTTATCAGTGAAAATGGAGCGTAGCCGACTTACTAGTATTCTCCAGCCAACTCTGTCATTAGCCTTCCTTTCCACCTCTGTTCAATCTCTATTCATCCTTTACATATAGGTTTCTGGCCCTCGGTACAGTATGTATCTCGGTCTACCATTTTTCCTTCGGTCTTGAAGATTTCAAGTTGGGGCTTTCTTCATGATGTAGTTGGGTGATTTCTATAGTTTGTGTTATCTGTACCTCCACTACGTTTCTTTTTTTCTCAACTTCTTCTTTAGATACACGTGTAACTTCCTCCTAAAATTTGACATTTTTGGACTGTACCCTGTTATTTTCAAATACCCTTTATATTCATTTATTGTAATTATGGTTTGAATATAAATATTTAGAAACTTGCAGTAAGTCTGTAAAAGAATTGTTGTGTAAGGGAAGCTTGTAGTGGAAGGGAAGACTTATTATTCACTGATAATACTAATTGGTATGAGAAGCATCACGTGAACAAAACTGTATATATGTTATCCTTATTTTAAAGCTCACAAACTCCTATGGAACTGATATTCGTGTATAGATTCTGATATTTTGTGAAATAAAAGTGTTCTCTGCTTAGAGTATTTTTGAACATCCAAATAAGAATTTGTGTTAATATCAGTCAGTCAGTTAAGAAGTAGAACGTTCGTACGTACGTACGTACATAACTTCAGGTTGCCTTAACACATTAACTCAGAGACGCAGTTGTCAGTTTCAATCTCATACTGGTAGAGGTAGTAGAAATATCAGCAGTAATCGGAGAGATTATGGTTCAAGGATATTATTCAAGAGGTAGAATCTGATGAAATAAACTTTAAAAAGAAGATATTGGTGATAAGGAATTCAGGAGATTAGGATTTGAGTGAACACAAAGAATGAATGCACCTGTGCTATTGCAAAAGATTTTGACCCATGTCATTCAAGGTCTCTAACCGCCTATTACTATCAACTCGTGGACCCTAACCAGTTGGTTTACACCTACCCACATGGCTCAGTCTACTTGTCAGTGACTTGGTTTTGCTGGTCAATGTATATCCTAAACAACACCGTTGTTTATATTCTTTTTATTAATAATTTATTAACTTAAAATGTGGGAATAATATATTAGTACACCACTTTATATAATCTTCAGTTTATTATATTTTCAGTGACTTACAATCTGCATACAAGATTAAAAGTATTTGTGATAACAAATTCGATAAAACACACTATTATTATGTGTAATAAATTGGCGTGAAATATAGATTTTCTTATATTTCCCTATTAATATAAACTATATGTTAGGTGAAATAATAATAATAGTAATATTTCAAAACTTCAGTAAGTTTAAATGTAAAACCTATAGATGAATAAGAAAAATTAAAGATGCTTCATTTTCATTGTGTAATAAATACATCTCATCTTATTTGACTAATTCAAATGATATTCCAAATGTTCATCGAAAAACTTATCATTCACAAAGTACTAAGTTATAGAATAATGCTAGATCGCATATGTGTGTTTTCATACATATCTTACAATAAAGCATATTAATGACAGACATTTAATTTACATTCATCAGTCATCAGTCTTCATTTATTTGAACTGTTTTTAGATAGCCAATCTTATATACTATATCAGCGAACATTTGTTTATTGATATTATGATGATATTTTTACCGTCGCAAAAGCCTTTATTTTGAAACTACTCTACATCTCTCTGAATAGAATGGAATAGTCGGTTACCGATAGTTTTGTCAGTTGTTGTTATTTTAAGCAGTGAATGTGCTGATAACTTTTGTTTACAGTTCAGTGATATACAGTGTATTCACAGTGTATACCACTCGATTGGACAGTTGTTTGGTTGTTCAAAGTTGAATTCTTCGTTCGAATCGGCTTGAAATTACTTTCAACCTATTTCAAATTGATTTTTCTAACTAGCGATGAGACTTAAACTTGTCAATACTACCATTCTGCAGTTATTGAAGTAGTCTTCAGATTTTTGTTTAGCCTGATTTCATAGATATTTGATCGTGAATCTCTTATGCATAATATTTTGCTTGTTAATTTTACTTTGTATCAAGTCAAACCCAAAGCCAATATGAAGTAAAATTATATATATATTCATATAAAGAATGATATGTTCTTCAATTCAATTCGAAATAGTTGACAATTTCTAAAATATATGGCATTTTCATTAAATAAAATTATAAATTTGAAATTTAATTTCCATGTCTTAGTAACTATTCCAAATTTTCTCCCAAATATGTTTAAGAGTTTCATTTTCAGTAGTATCACACTAGTGAGAAGGCACATGACCAGAAATAATGTCTACGCTAACTTGAAATTATGAGAAATTGGTCCTAATTAGCCACTTAAGGGACTTCATAAATTCAACTTGAGAAATCCAATACCTTTGTGTCTTAAGTTTGTTTTACTCCTAAAATCAATTAACTTTTTCTTCCATGTTATTTCACTGGTCTAGTCGAAATAATTTTAGTAGACTCTGTTCTCATTAATTGAATTAGACACTTCGTAGCATGTTTTCAAACTTCATTACTGATTACAATATTAAACAAAAGAAATAGTTTGCATAAGACTAGTTAAACTACTCATGTTCACTACAGAATTTTAAAACAAATGAAACTAAAATACTTTCATATTACTAAGCTAAATTTACCGATGTAAATGCGTCATACACTGACTGGGTCTAGAACAATCTTACATGCTAGCTAAGTGTATTTGACAAACTTTTCATGATGAATTGAAGTAAAATATCATCGGCAAGGAAGAACTGTAATGTTGTAGTAATTTATTTTCCCTAGGTCATTTTACCGATTACTAAACACTAACGAAAATTGATGTCGAGGTCAAGTCAGTTTCTCTGAAAGTCATAAGCTAGCAAATTAATTATTCCAATATCATACATAGTATTACAAACAGAACAGCTCTAACTCCTCTAACGATGACATTCGTTGATATTGATTCAATCACCTTGTGATTTATTACTTAGGCCAACTTAGTTCCATCGAATTTATTCAAAAATGGTATTTACTGTGTAATGATGCTGTAGGACCAAATATCATACGTTTGTTTCACATATACGAAATCAATTGTATAACTCAATCTTCATTTACTTCATTGGTTTGTGCGTGTTAACTTAGCCAGTGACTTGGATGTATAGCCTTGATGAATTCAGTTACTGAGTACAGTCTCGTTGTATATACAATTAATAATAGTAATAAATCAAATTTTCACTAGGATTTTAATTACATCTTTTGTTATTCACACAATACGCAAAGGAAATTTCCAAAATCCACTTCACTTCAATCATACAAAACGATTGCGACCAGTCACCCATATGTTACAGTTTAATTTCTTCAAACTATGATTTAAATAATCACGGTTTTTTTATTCAACAATATGTCTGAACTAATCTTTTTTATTTTTGGAAATTGTCTTGTTTATGTGAAACGATAATTAATCGACACTAGAATTGAACGTTTTTTTTGATTAACTAACCTTATCATATAATCCGTAAGATAATTGAGAAAACTCTTTACTATATACCATGTTGTAATTCTGTCATAAATAAATGCTTTTATATAAAACATCGAAATAAACTATCCTTATCTTTCCCTCAACCCGTTACTTAGGTTTAAACATTATGAAATGCAAATGATTGTATAAGAGAGTCTAACAATAATATTATCATTTTCACTTCATGAAGTCACGTATTTTTCAGATAAATTGATTTTTTTATTCGAAGTCTTTCATTTGGTTGATTTCAAGGACATTCACATTGAACTTAAGATGTGATCAGTTACTAGTCAATGATCGGTTATTCTATGGTCCCTCACACTGTCGATAGTGACAACGATTTTTTAATATTATCCCTATCTTATTTAGACAATCTACACATGACAAAACTATTCTATTAAACATAGGTTATCATTGAATAACTGTATACGTTTAAAATCTAAAACCAAAAAGTATAAATGTTGTCATTTTAACAACAAATCTAAACTGAATGATTTCTCAAGTTTTTCAAATTATCATTATCTTGAATGAGTTCAGTATTACAGGATGACAATTTGATGAATAATCAAAGCTCGAAGAATGCTGGAAAGGCATTTCGAACTGATTATCGGTGAACATCCATATGCAAGACTCCTGACAGACAGGATTCTCTACTGACGACAGAGTTTAGCTTCCATTAGTTCTTCATAAAGATAACAAATTGCATTATAAACGTAGCTAGAATTTTTTTTCAGGTTTTATAGGATGACATGCAAGAACCTCTAAATAGAAAACTCAAAGAGCACATATTAAAAAAATAGATTGCTACATTTTTTCTACGATAAAGAATTTACTCATGAGGGCTCTACAAATACATTATATTTGTAATTTCAAACGTATACTATGGTCAATTTATTTGAATTCGTGAAGTTCAACCTTGGAATGAACACTTTTTTTTGTTCACTGTTCGTCATTTATCACTCTTAATCAGATTGTTGACTTCATATACTCAGTGTTAAATTTGTTCGCTTTAATAAAAATAACAGAAACTATGTTAAAACCAAGATGATTGTGAATAGAGTCTAATAATTATTACCAGTATTGGGTATTCTAAATTATTGGATACCATTGAAATCACGAACTGATTAATGTTAGAAAACCATTGAAAACCAGGAAGCACTAGATGTCCGTTTCAACATAGTACGATCAGTTATGGAATCAGTGTGAATTCAGGTGCGTTAATGTAGTTTACTAAAACCAATGGTTTATCTAACCATAACTTAGTAATCATTATTATAAAGGGACTTTGTTAATTGCTTTATATTCACAGAGAAAATTCCTCAAAATAATAATAAGTTAGAATTGTTTTCCGAGTACAATAACCTATTTTCCTAGAGATTCTCTTATTAGCAACGATAATAACTTATGAGTTTCTCTACTCATCACAGGGTAATTCTTCGTCAGTATTAAATTATTTTTAGTTGGGGAAGATTTTCAAAATCCAGATGAAAAATCAGAGAGCACCTCACACTCTCCCGAAATCATCTTGAATCGATTAACAATATTTATCAGGACACTTTTGATGCTAATTACATCAAATTATTTTCAGTTAATCAGTATTTATGATCCAACGACCACTGTTGTTGTTAGTTTAATCTCATTTTAAAATATTCCGTGACTGTTTAATTGTATCATGAACATAAATTTATTATTCAAGAATCAATTCATTTCTAAATTGTTTTTTTTTCGCTAATCTTTCCACATAACACACATTTTAACATTCTATTTCAAAATTTTAACATGTTCACATTTCATGCTCATTTATTCAAAATCAATAGAATTTTCCTTGATATCTGTTCATTGATTTAACAATCCATAGTTTGATTCGAGTTATTTCTTTATAAAAATTAATAACACTTATTGTCAAATAAATATTTCTATGCTTATCTATTAATGTTTGATCAATAATACAAACAAGCTTAAAAACAGAAGCGACAAAATATGACTTCGAGTGTTACATGTTGTGTAAGAAAAAACTAGTGAAGGAAGTCAATTAAAACAAACACTTTACTATCAATGCGACAGTGAATACGTTATAGTCGATTAATTATTTGTTATCTAAACCCATACATCTTACCTATTAAAACAATCAATTTTCTCAAAGAGTAAAATACCAATACTGAAGTGACAATACTGAAGTAAAATTACTACCAGATTTTTTTGGGCTAACTGCATGATTAAAACCAGAACTTCAGATTCCATTTCCTTTTTGTTAGATTATTAAGTTATAGCTTAGTAAGTAGTGGTGATAACAACCTTTCCTGTTGGTCATTAGAATGTTTTCTATTTTAGATCAGTTTTTAGAATTTTTTTTTAGTGAAATTCAGTGAGTGACGAACAATGCCTTGGAAAATATCTGCTTTGATTGTCACACATAGTATTAATACTTGGCTAGTTGATGCTGTGTCAGAGTGTAGTTACATCCCGTATTCCTTATAAAAACACTAAACAGATTATTTTACAAAAAAAATCAGAAAATTGCCTGTGATTTTAACGATAAGAGATTTGATATATATATATATAATATATATATATATATATATATATATATATATATATATCATTTTATAAATATTCTCAAAAGGAATTCTTTTTCACATGTCGAAAGCGATGAAACAACTCTTTTTAAGTCTGAAAATTTTGAAGTATTTTAGAGAAACCTATAAAAGATGAATAATTAAAACGCACTTGTATTTAGTAATTATAACTAACCATGCACAAGTTTCGATTAGCTAAATGCATATTCCATTAAATACATATATATAAATCTGTTTACAAAAGTTAAACATAAAAGTGTTTTATTAACTACAGTAACGTATTAGATGTAAATTTCTGTCAATTAAAAATATTGTACGAGATAGTAGAAACCTTCACCGGTTAAAGTAGAGAAAAAAAAAAATACTGAGTTTAATAACAGCTATCATTAAAATATTTGATATCAGCTCAAAGAATGTCAATCAGAGACAGTTGGTTTGACAAACTATTTATTCTCTTTAACTCCAAGACTATATAAATAAATAATAATAATAAAACATGTAAATCGTGAATTACCATTGATATTGTTGTGAATTATTTTCAAACTAAATTTTCGACAATAAATAAACTTTACTCAAAAGCTTAGTTTAGTAATGACGTATACCGATAGTGAGAATAGCCAGAATAAGTCAAAAACTGTTACTGAATTTGTTAGTAGTATTTTTTTGCTATCTATGTGTCTGAAAAACTATCATTCAAAACATAAATTATTAGTCTTCAAGTGAATAAAGTGTTTACATCCAATGTTAATATTATTTATTTGAATATCTACAGTTATATATAGTTTTCACTTTGTGGCCGATCTATTTTCTTTCGATTTGGATACTAAGGTGAATAGTTTACTGGGAACTTTCATTAGTTCATCGTATAACTAGCTAACTCACATTTATTTTTTTCATCACTATTTTGAAATAAATTGAATAATTTCACACTTGGATTGAAAATCTAATTAACTTAAGTGGGTAAAATAAATAAAAAAAATAAATATAAAGTATAATTTATATATATATATATATATATATATATATATATATATATATTTGCGTACATTTAAATCAGCTCACCTTTAGTTATCTGAACAAAGGAATGAATATATATATATATATATATATATATATACATTTATATATATATATATATATATATATGCATATATATATATACGTATATACAATTTAGTGGTACGTTTAGTCAATGTTCATTAATCCCTCAATATATATAATACTGATTTATTTGTAATGTTTTAAGCTGATTTAACTTGTGTATGGAGTCAAAATGTTGTTTAACGGAAAAGTGGAGATGGAAAATGGATGTTATCTAACAGTATGCTTGTGGTGTTTAGGTTGTAAAAGTTATAAGACAAGAGACATAAAATCTTAAGTGAGAAAATCACACTTTTCTAATAGCCTTAAGCAATTTTACCGTTGAAATAATCCATTCAGTTGAAAAAAAGTATATATATTCTATATATGTACACGGTATAATTTATCAAGTAAATGGATTGCTTTAGTGATATATATATATATATATATATATATATATATATGATGGCAAGATTTAGTTTAAAAGATGAATTTAAAGGTTCTTGTTTAACATATGTTAAGAGCTTCGGCACACTTAATACAAATTTTCAAAAATAAATTAAAAATTTTATGCTTTTCATAATCCCTGGTGAATAAAATATATAGCTTTTTATGGGACATGAATAAAACGCACTAGTATTGAGATGTAATGACAACAGCTCATAATATATCGATTGAAAGGGAATTGCGGGTGTAATTGGCAACATACAGCTATTATTGAATATTCTTATATTCCACAATATCATATCTGTAACTGTCCTGACAATGTTCTCAATAAATCGATGTACATTTCATAGGACAGCTTTACCAGGAAATCCCTGATTTTAAAAAATATCAGTCTCCGATTCAAATTGTCATCAGATAACTGACGATTTTATCTAATAAAATTATAAAATGAATGGAGAGCTTACTGGTATATATTTACAGAATAATATCGACGAAAACTATCACAACAAAAAGATTTCGTGGTGTATTTGGACAAAATATTACTAGAGTTAAAGTGATCATAAATTTTGTTCGGTAAATCGTAACACCAATCAAAACAAATACACGGACATTGATGTATCCAAATTATTTTACGATTGATTGCATAATGTATAGTTTTACCGTTTATATATAGAATCTAAGTAAATAACTTAGTGAGAATGTTTCAATTAAGTTAAAGTTTGTTTAATTTTCTAAAAAAATATTTACCAAGTTTGTTTTTCATTGTCAGAATTTTAGGCAAGAATAATGATTATTGATATGATATTGACATGGAAATTGCTAGTTAAACGTAGTTAAATGATCTCATGGGAATTGTTTGTCGCCTTCAATTCATGTATAAATTGCTCATTTTAGTTTGAAGAAAAATGAAATTAATTTCAGTCTAAAATCACGTTAAGTATGCGCCTACCTTAAATAAAAAGTACCAATCTAGAAGATAAGAAGAGCATTAAAAATGACATTTGTGACTTTGGCTTTCTAAAAATAATTACTGAAAACTTTTAATGAGTTTAGTAAGAATTTTTCCAAAGTTTTGCTCCCAGATAATAGTGGTTTTGTTTTTGCAAACTATATATATTATTTATAAATAGGTTGAATAATACATATTTGTAAGGCGTCAAATAAACTGTCTTTCAGTTAATGTACACAGACTAAAGTGTAACTGAAATAAATCTATCAATCAGTGATGCTGAAAGAAGTGGTTCCCGCTCCTAAATATTTTTAATTTAGAATGAATTTTGTTGTGTCAATGACTTCTTGATTATATAATGGTATTGCTTATTCTGTAAGTCTGTGATTTCTACCTCACATAGAGTATATTCTAAGTAGCAAAAGTTATGGTAATCAATTAAGAACAATCTACCTCGGTTTTATATGTATTTCGGATTGACGGGGCATTACTTTGGAATCGTCAACTGGATATACCACGTTTTTTTTTATCCTAAGCGTCTGTAGCCTAAAGTAGCATGCTTTTATAGACTGAGGTATTGCATCATGATTACTAATAAAGTGTATCTAACATAATGTGTACATCAACCGTTAAATGCAGAAACATATAACTCATGTCTACTGCGTGTGACAAGACTCATCCTACGGGTGCCACTAGATTACAATATCGAAAACATAATGAATTTTGAACAGTTATTTATCACGTTAAAGAGCAGGTACTTATTTTTACTGAATTTTCATTAGTAAACACCAACAAGTGGAACATGGAGCTCACAATCTCAGAGTTTAATCACACAAATCTTGTTCCACTGATTGTTTGTGGGTTAGATAGATTTGCAAGAACATATCTCAGTTAAGTGCTTGCTGATCAAACAGCTGTCATTCTTTTGTTTATCGGTCGTTGTCTATTATGGTTTTAGCTAGTTCAAGCTTATGGTGAATGCCTTTGACTAAGAAAACAATATTGTCGATCACATTATAACTATAATACTGCTTAGTTTAAATATTTACATCAGCATTTAGTTTTAAATTATAAACAAGCCATTTTTGTTTCAAAATATTAATAAATTTATTCGCGGACTGTGAGAATTATTCTGACACTAAAATGTACACATCAAATAATTTTCAAGTATATAAAAAAAATCAACTGAAATTCATAAAAATGATTCATATTTCGACATTAAGAACATGTATAATGACTGCTGTAGCGATCATTAAGTATCATCATCATGCGGTTGTGAAAGCTGCTTACACTGATAGTTGTTTACGGATCTATGTGAAATGTATTTTTTAATTTTTGTCTGAGTACTTTCTTATACCGAGGACAGCTATTAGTACCATAATTACATTTTGTTCAAGTGTATTTCAATGAAAATTTATTTTTAATATTGAAGGTTGGCTAATTTTTAGAAAAAAAGGGGGGGGGGGGGGGGGAAAAAATGCTATTGATTGCTGAACGGCAGTAAAACAAATCATAACAGTTTGAAAAGGAGGGAAGGACAGGGGAGAATTGTCACAAAGAAGGGGAGGAGAGAGGGGGAGGGTAATGATGAGAACAAGGGGAGAACGGGAAGAGAGCGAAAAAAACCACAAAAAGGGAGGGGAGGGAAAAAGGAGAAGAAGGAATGTCACGTGCATCCCGAGTATCTAATAATTTACAAGCAAATATTATCATAAAATAGTTGAATTTATAACCAGTAAGTAACTCTTTTCAAAATGTTATTGATTTGTTGTAGGCCTGTGCAGAAATCAATATGCATTTATACATAACAGTTCTAAAATTAGCCAACCTTCAATATTAAAAATTAATTTTCATTGAAATACACTTGAACAAAATGTAATTATGGTACTAATAGCTGACCTCGGTATAAGAAAGTACTCAGACAAAAATTAAAAAATACATTTCACATAGATCCGTAAACAACTATCAGTGTAAGCAGCTTTCACAACCGCATGATGATGATACTTAATGATCGCTACAGCAGTCATTATACATGTTCTTAATGTCGAAATATGAATCATTTTTATGAATTTCAGTTGATTTTTTTTATATACTTGAAAATTATTTGATGTGTACATTTTAGTGTCAGAATAATTCTCACAGTCCGCGAATAAATTTATTAATATTTTGAAACAAAAATGGCTTGTTTATAATTTAAAACTAAATGCTGATGTAAATATTTAAACTAAGCAGTATTATAGTTATAATGTGATCGACAATATTGTTTTCTTAGTCAAAGGCATTCACCATAAGCTTGAACTAGCTAAAACCATAATAGACAACGACCGATAAACAAAAGAATGACAGCTGTTTGATCAGCAAGCACTTAACTGAGATATGTTCTTGCAAATCTATCTAACCCACAAACAATCAGTGGAACAAGATTTGTGTGATTAAACTCTGAGATTGTGAGCTCCATGTTCCACTTGTTGGTGTTTACTAATGAAAATTCAGTAAAAATAAGTACCTGCTCTTTAACGTGATAAATAACTGTTCAAAATTCATTATGTTTTCGATATTGTAATCTAGTGGCACCCGTAGGATGAGTCTTGTCACACGCAGTAGACATGAGTTATATGTTTCTGCATTTAACGGTTGATGTACACATTATGTTAGATACACTTTATTAGTAATCATGATGCAATACCTCAGTCTATAAAAGCATGCTACTTTAGGCTACAGACGCTTAGGATAAAAAAAAACGTGGTATATCCAGTTGACGATTCCAAAGTAATGCCCCGTCAATCCGAAATACATATAAAACCGAGGTAGATTGTTCTTAATTGATTACCATAACTTTTGCTACTTAGAATATACTCTATGTGAGGTAGAAATCACAGACTTACAGAATAAGCAATACCATTATATAATCAAGAAGTCATTGACACAACAAAATTCATTCTAAATTAAAAATATTTAGGAGCGGGAACCACTTCTTTCAGCATCACTGATTGATAGATTTATTTCAGTTACACTTTAGTCTGTGTACATTAACTGAAAGACAGTTTATTTGACGCCTTACAAATATGTATTATTCAACCTATTTATAAATAATATATATAGTTTGCAAAAACAAAACCACTATTATCTGGGAGCAAAACTTTGGAAAAATTCTTACTAAACTCATTAAAAGTTTTCAGTAATTATTTTTAGAAAGCCAAAGTCACAAATGTCATTTTTAATGCTCTTCTTATCTTCTAGATTGGTACTTTTTATTTAAGGTAGGCGCATACTTAACGTGATTTTAGACTGAAATTAATTTCATTTTTCTTCAAACTAAAATGAGCAATTTATACATGAATTGAAGGCGACAAACAATTCCCATGAGATCATTTAACTACGTTTAACTAGCAATTTCCATGTCAATATCATATCAATAATCATTATTCTTGCCTAAAATTCTGACAATGAAAAACAAACTTGGTAAATATTTTTTTAGAAAATTAAACAAACTTTAACTTAATTGAAACATTCTCACTAAGTTATTTACTTAGATTCTATATATAAACGGTAAAACTATACATTATGCAATCAATCGTAAAATAATTTGGATACATCAATGTCCGTGTATTTGTTTTGATTGGTGTTACGATTTACCGAACAAAATTTATGATCACTTTAACTCTAGTAATATTTTGTCCAAATACACCACGAAATCTTTTTGTTGTGATAGTTTTCGTCGATATTATTCTGTAAATATATACCAGTAAGCTCTCCATTCATTTTATAATTTTATTAGATAAAATCGTCAGTTATCTGATGACAATTTGAATCGGAGACTGATATTTTTTAAAATCAGGGATTTCCTGGTAAAGCTGTCCTATGAAATGTACATCGATTTATTGAGAACATTGTCAGGACAGTTACAGATATGATATTGTGGAATATAAGAATATTCAATAATAGCTGTATGTTGCCAATTACACCCGCAATTCCCTTTCAATCGATATATTATGAGCTGTTGTCATTACATCTCAATACTAGTGCGTTTTATTCATGTCCCATAAAAAGCTATATATTTTATTCACCAGGGATTATGAAAAGCATAAAATTTTTAATTTATTTTTGAAAATTTGTATTAAGTGTGCCGAAGCTCTTAACATATGTTAAACAAGAACCTTTAAATTCATCTTTTAAACTAAATCTTGCCATCATATATATATATATATATATATATATATATATATCACTAAAGCAATCCATTTACTTGATAAATTATACCGTGTACATATATAGAATATATATACTTTTTTTCAACTGAATGGATTATTTCAACGGTAAAATTGCTTAAGGCTATTAGAAAAGTGTGATTTTCTCACTTAAGATTTTATGTCTCTTGTCTTATAACTTTTACAACCTAAACACCACAAGCATACTGTTAGATAACATCCATTTTCCATCTCCACTTTTCCGTTAAACAACATTTTGACTCCATACACAAGTTAAATCAGCTTAAAACATTACAAATAAATCAGTATTATATATATTGAGGGATTAATGAACATTGACTAAACGTACCACTAAATTGTATATACGTATATATATATATGCATATATATATATATATATATATATAAATGTATATATATATATATATATATATATATATTCATTCCTTTGTTCAGATAACTAAAGGTGAGCTGATTTAAATGTACGCAAATATATATATATATATATATATATATATATATAAATTATACTTTATATTTATTTTTTTTATTTATTTTACCCACTTAAGTTAATTAGATTTTCAATCCAAGTGTGAAATTATTCAATTTATTTCAAAATAGTGATGAAAAAAATAAATGTGAGTTAGCTAGTTATACGATGAACTAATGAAAGTTCCCAGTAAACTATTCACCTTAGTATCCAAATCGAAAGAAAATAGATCGGCTACAAAATGAAAACTATATATAACTGTAGATATTCAAATAAATAATATTAACATTGGATGTAAACACTTTATTCACTTGAAGACTAATAATTTATGTTTTGAATGATAGTTTTTCAGACACATAGATAGCAAAAAAATACTACTAACAAATTCAGTAACAGTTTTTGACTTATTCTGGCTAATCTCACTATCGGTATACGTCATTACTAAACTAAGCATTTGAGTAAAGTTTATTTATTGTTGAAAATTTAGTTTGAAAATAATTCACAACAATATCAATGGTAATTCACGATTTACATGTTTTATTATTATTATTATATTATATAGTCTTGGAGTAAAAGAGAATAAATAGTTTGTCAAACCAACTGTCTCTGATTGACATTCTTTGAGCTGATATCAAATATTTTAATGATAGCTGTTATTAAACTCAGTATAGAAGTTACTCTCTACTTTAACCGGTGAAGGTTTCTACTATCTCGTACAATATTATTAATTGACAGAAATTTACATCTAATACGTTACTGTAGTTAATAAAACACTTTTATGTTTAACTTTTGTAAACAGATTTATATATATGTATTTAATGGAATATGCAATTAGCTAATCGAAACTTGTGCATGGTTAGTTATAATTACTAAATACAAGTGCGTTTTAATTATTCATCTTTTATAGGTTTCTCTAAATAGCTTCAAAATTTTCAGACTTAAAAAGAGTTGTTTCATCGCTTTCGACATGTGAAAAAGAATTCCTTTTGAGAATATTTATAAAATGATATATATATATATATATATATATATATATATATATATATATATATATATATATCAAATCTCTTATCGTTAAAATCACAGGCAATTTTCTGATTTTTTTTGTAAAATAATCTGTTTAGTGTTTTTATAAGGAATACGGGATGTAACTACACTCTGACACAGCATCAACTAGCCAAGTATTAATACTATGTGTGACAATCAAAGCAGATATTTTCCAAGGCATTGTTCGTCACTCACTGAATTTCACTAAAAAAAAATTCTAAAAACTGATCTAAAATAGAAAACATTCTAATGACCAACAGGAAAGGTTGTTATCACCACTACTTACTAAGCTATAACTTAATAATCTAACAAAAAGGAAATGGAAACTGAAGTTCTGGTTTTAATCATGCAGTTAGCCCAAAAAAACTGGTAGTAATTTTACTTCAGTATTGTCACTTCAGTATTGGTATTTTACTCTTTGAGAAAATTGATTGTTTTAATAGGTAAGATGTATGGGTTTAGACAACATATAATTAATCGACTATAACGTATTCACTGTCGCATTGATAGTAAAGTGTTTGTTTTAATTGACTTCCTTCACTAGTTTTTTCTTACACAACATGTAACACTCGAAGTCATATTTTGTCGCTTCTGTTTTTAAGCTTGTTTGTATTATTGATCAAACATTAATAGATAAGCATAGAAATATTTATTTGACAATAAGTGTTATTAATTTTTATAAAGAAATAACTCGAATCAAACTATGGATTGTTAAATCAATGAACAGATATCAAGGAAAATTCTATTGATTTTGAATAAATGAGCATGAAATGTGAACATGTTAAAATTTTGAAATAGAATGTTAAAATGTGTGTTATGTGGAAAGATTAGCGAAAAAAAAACAATTTAGAAATGAATTGATTCTTGAATAATAAATTTATGTTCATGATACAATTAAACAGTCACGGAATATTTTAAAATGAGATTAAACTAACAACAACAGTGGTCGTTGGATCATAAATACTGATTAACTGAAAATAATTTGATGTAATTAGCATCAAAAGTGTCCTGATAAATATTGTTAATCGATTCAAGATGATTTCGGGAGAGTGTGAGGTGCTCTCTGATTTTTCATCTGGATTTTGAAAATCTTCCCCAACTAAAAATAATTTAATACTGACGAAGAATTACCCTGTGATGAGTAGAGAAACTCATAAGTTATTATCGTTGCTAATAAGAGAATCTCTAGGAAAATAGGTTATTGTACTCGGAAAACAATTCTAACTTATTATTATTTTGAGGAATTTTCTCTGTGAATATAAAGCAATTAACAAAGTCCCTTTATAATAATGATTACTAAGTTATGGTTAGATAAACCATTGGTTTTAGTAAACTACATTAACGCACCTGAATTCACACTGATTCCATAACTGATCGTACTATGTTGAAACGGACATCTAGTGCTTCCTGGTTTTCAATGGTTTTCTAACATTAATCAGTTCGTGATTTCAATGGTATCCAATAATTTAGAATACCCAATACTGGTAATAATTATTAGACTCTATTCACAATCATCTTGGTTTTAACATAGTTTCTGTTATTTTTATTAAAGCGAACAAATTTAACACTGAGTATATGAAGTCAACAATCTGATTAAGAGTGATAAATGACGAACAGTGAACAAAAAAAAGTGTTCATTCCAAGGTTGAACTTCACGAATTCAAATAAATTGACCATAGTATACGTTTGAAATTACAAATATAATGTATTTGTAGAGCCCTCATGAGTAAATTCTTTATCGTAGAAAAAATGTAGCAATCTATTTTTTTAATATGTGCTCTTTGAGTTTTCTATTTAGAGGTTCTTGCATGTCATCCTATAAAACCTGAAAAAAAATTCTAGCTACGTTTATAATGCAATTTGTTATCTTTATGAAGAACTAATGGAAGCTAAACTCTGTCGTCAGTAGAGAATCCTGTCTGTCAGGAGTCTTGCATATGGATGTTCACCGATAATCAGTTCGAAATGCCTTTCCAGCATTCTTCGAGCTTTGATTATTCATCAAATTGTCATCCTGTAATACTGAACTCATTCAAGATAATGATAATTTGAAAAACTTGAGAAATCATTCAGTTTAGATTTGTTGTTAAAATGACAACATTTATACTTTTTGGTTTTAGATTTTAAACGTATACAGTTATTCAATGATAACCTATGTTTAATAGAATAGTTTTGTCATGTGTAGATTGTCTAAATAAGATAGGGATAATATTAAAAAATCGTTGTCACTATCGACAGTGTGAGGGACCATAGAATAACCGATCATTGACTAGTAACTGATCACATCTTAAGTTCAATGTGAATGTCCTTGAAATCAACCAAATGAAAGACTTCGAATAAAAAAATCAATTTATCTGAAAAATACGTGACTTCATGAAGTGAAAATGATAATATTATTGTTAGACTCTCTTATACAATCATTTGCATTTCATAATGTTTAAACCTAAGTAACGGGTTGAGGGAAAGATAAGGATAGTTTATTTCGATGTTTTATATAAAAGCATTTATTTATGACAGAATTACAACATGGTATATAGTAAAGAGTTTTCTCAATTATCTTACGGATTATATGATAAGGTTAGTTAATCAAAAAAAACGTTCAATTCTAGTGTCGATTAATTATCGTTTCACATAAACAAGACAATTTCCAAAAATAAAAAAGATTAGTTCAGACATATTGTTGAATAAAAAAACCGTGATTATTTAAATCATAGTTTGAAGAAATTAAACTGTAACATATGGGTGACTGGTCGCAATCGTTTTGTATGATTGAAGTGAAGTGGATTTTGGAAATTTCCTTTGCGTATTGTGTGAATAACAAAAGATGTAATTAAAATCCTAGTGAAAATTTGATTTATTACTATTATTAATTGTATATACAACGAGACTGTACTCAGTAACTGAATTCATCAAGGCTATACATCCAAGTCACTGGCTAAGTTAACACGCACAAACCAATGAAGTAAATGAAGATTGAGTTATACAATTGATTTCGTATATGTGAAACAAACGTATGATATTTGGTCCTACAGCATCATTACACAGTAAATACCATTTTTGAATAAATTCGATGGAACTAAGTTGGCCTAAGTAATAAATCACAAGGTGATTGAATCAATATCAACGAATGTCATCGTTAGAGGAGTTAGAGCTGTTCTGTTTGTAATACTATGTATGATATTGGAATAATTAATTTGCTAGCTTATGACTTTCAGAGAAACTGACTTGACCTCGACATCAATTTTCGTTAGTGTTTAGTAATCGGTAAAATGACCTAGGGAAAATAAATTACTACAACATTACAGTTCTTCCTTGCCGATGATATTTTACTTCAATTCATCATGAAAAGTTTGTCAAATACACTTAGCTAGCATGTAAGATTGTTCTAGACCCAGTCAGTGTATGACGCATTTACATCGGTAAATTTAGCTTAGTAATATGAAAGTATTTTAGTTTCATTTGTTTTAAAATTCTGTAGTGAACATGAGTAGTTTAACTAGTCTTATGCAAACTATTTCTTTTGTTTAATATTGTAATCAGTAATGAAGTTTGAAAACATGCTACGAAGTGTCTAATTCAATTAATGAGAACAGAGTCTACTAAAATTATTTCGACTAGACCAGTGAAATAACATGGAAGAAAAAGTTAATTGATTTTAGGAGTAAAACAAACTTAAGACACAAAGGTATTGGATTTCTCAAGTTGAATTTATGAAGTCCCTTAAGTGGCTAATTAGGACCAATTTCTCATAATTTCAAGTTAGCGTAGACATTATTTCTGGTCATGTGCCTTCTCACTAGTGTGATACTACTGAAAATGAAACTCTTAAACATATTTGGGAGAAAATTTGGAATAGTTACTAAGACATGGAAATTAAATTTCAAATTTATAATTTTATTTAATGAAAATGCCATATATTTTAGAAATTGTCAACTATTTCGAATTGAATTGAAGAACATATCATTCTTTATATGAATATATATATAATTTTACTTCATATTGGCTTTGGGTTTGACTTGATACAAAGTAAAATTAACAAGCAAAATATTATGCATAAGAGATTCACGATCAAATATCTATGAAATCAGGCTAAACAAAAATCTGAAGACTACTTCAATAACTGCAGAATGGTAGTATTGACAAGTTTAAGTCTCATCGCTAGTTAGAAAAATCAATTTGAAATAGGTTGAAAGTAATTTCAAGCCGATTCGAACGAAGAATTCAACTTTGAACAACCAAACAACTGTCCAATCGAGTGGTATACACTGTGAATACACTGTATATCACTGAACTGTAAACAAAAGTTATCAGCACATTCACTGCTTAAAATAACAACAACTGACAAAACTATCGGTAACCGACTATTCCATTCTATTCAGAGAGATGTAGAGTAGTTTCAAAATAAAGGCTTTTGCGACGGTAAAAATATCATCATAATATCAATAAACAAATGTTCGCTGATATAGTATATAAGATTGGCTATCTAAAAAACAGTTCAAATAAATGAAGACTGATGACTGATGAATGTAAATTAAATGTCTGTCATTAATATGCTTTATTGTAAGATATGTATGAAAACACACATATGCGATCTAGCATTATTCTATAACTTAGTACTTTGTGAATGATAAGTTTTTCGATGAACATTTGGAATATCATTTGAATTAGTCAAATAAGATGAGATGTATTTATTACACAATGAAAATGAAGCATCTTTAATTTTTCTTATTCATCTATAGGTTTTACATTTAAACTTACTGAAGTTTTGAAATATTACTATTATTATTATTTCACCTAACATATAGTTTATATTAATAGGGAAATATAAGAAAATCTATATTTCACGCCAATTTATTACACATAATAATAGTGTGTTTTATCGAATTTGTTATCACAAATACTTTTAATCTTGTATGCAGATTGTAAGTCACTGAAAATATAATAAACTGAAGATTATATAAAGTGGTGTACTAATATATTATTCCCACATTTTAAGTTAATAAATTATTAATAAAAAGAATATAAACAACGGTGTTGTTTAGGATATACATTGACCAGCAAAACCAAGTCACTGACAAGTAGACTGAGCCATGTGGGTAGGTGTAAACCAACTGGTTAGGGTCCACGAGTTGATAGTAATAGGCGGTTAGAGACCTTGAATGACATGGGTCAAAATCTTTTGCAATAGCACAGGTGCATTCATTCTTTGTGTTCACTCAAATCCTAATCTCCTGAATTCCTTATCACCAATATCTTCTTTTTAAAGTTTATTTCATCAGATTCTACCTCTTGAATAATATCCTTGAACCATAATCTCTCCGATTACTGCTGATATTTCTACTACCTCTACCAGTATGAGATTGAAACTGACAACTGCGTCTCTGAGTTAATGTGTTAAGGCAACCTGAAGTTATGTACGTACGTACGTACGAACGTTCTACTTCTTAACTGACTGACTGATATTAACACAAATTCTTATTTGGATGTTCAAAAATACTCTAAGCAGAGAACACTTTTATTTCACAAAATATCAGAATCTATACACGAATATCAGTTCCATAGGAGTTTGTGAGCTTTAAAATAAGGATAACATATATACAGTTTTGTTCACGTGATGCTTCTCATACCAATTAGTATTATCAGTGAATAATAAGTCTTCCCTTCCACTACAAGCTTCCCTTACACAACAATTCTTTTACAGACTTACTGCAAGTTTCTAAATATTTATATTCAAACCATAATTACAATAAATGAATATAAAGGGTATTTGAAAATAACAGGGTACAGTCCAAAAATGTCAAATTTTAGGAGGAAGTTACACGTGTATCTAAAGAAGAAGTTGAGAAAAAAAGAAACGTAGTGGAGGTACAGATAACACAAACTATAGAAATCACCCAACTACATCATGAAGAAAGCCCCAACTTGAAATCTTCAAGACCGAAGGAAAAATGGTAGACCGAGATACATACTGTACCGAGGGCCAGAAACCTATATGTAAAGGATGAATAGAGATTGAACAGAGGTGGAAAGGAAGGCTAATGACAGAGTTGGCTGGAGAATACTAGTAAGTCGGCTACGCTCCATTTTCACTGATAAATTTCTTATTTTGATTACACTGCCTTAATTTATAAAAAGTAATGAACTTTTTGTAAGAGACAAATACCAAAATGATTTCTAGTTGATTTATTGTATACTGTGTAAATAAAAGATACTGTATACTTTCTATAAAGAGTACAGTAAAGTTAGTTACTGTGATGCCTGTGAACTAGATGTACACTGATAAAGTAAGATATTTAAACTATTCAAACAAATTACCACAAAATGATATCATTTTATTCACTCACCATATTATCTTTAGCAATATCTTTAATTAATTGTTCTGAACATCTTTGTAAACAATGTGATTTACACACTGCACTAGCAATAATTCTCAATTCCGCAGAATAAATCAAATTATCCGATGGTACAATCGGAATAGATGGATCAATTTGACGTTTACTTCTAGAATTGGACAGTTTTGTTTTAAATGAAATATGATCAGTTTTCAATAATGAAATGTTTACATAATTATTTATATCCACTAAATTTAAATCCGATTTCTGTGGTACAATTGCAAACATATAGAGTAGTAATGTTAAAATCTTGTGCCAATATTTTGTTGTACGCGACAAAATTAACATGATGTCATAGTTATGCTAGAAAATAATTATAATAGGGTGAAAGTTTTATAAAAGCATTGATAATGTAATAAATTAACTAATTTGAAACTATTATATATTTCTGAAATAATATTTATGTATAAATATATCCTTGAAAATTTATTGAAAAGCATTTCTAGCTCTATGATTGGTTGACCATAACGTAAAATATAAACCAATACAAATAATGAATAACTTAAATAAACTTTCATTAGTCTTTGCAAAAAAAATAGTCCTTGGTCATGAATAAATCAACCTTTAAAATAGGTAAAACAATCATACAAACAAAATGACCTCTGCATTAGATTATAAGTGGGAATCGTGTTTGTGTTAGCACCAATTCTCAAAACGCTTATCATTTAAATGTCTGTATATATATATATATATATATATATATATATATATATATATATATATATATATATATATATATATTGATATAATAAAATGAATAGATGAGTGTAATGTTATGTCATTTAGTAATATGTTTTGCGTAAACAGTAAACCCGTAAAAAAGAGTTTTAAATGTCGAAATAGGCTTTCACTACGCAGGATTCATTAACCAATGAAAAAGGTGGACAAAATGTAGCTATTTTCGGCAGAATTACATGAGTCAAGCTCAACAGAAGTTAGATGTGCCTTTATAACACGTTCATGAAAATTTTTAGTATGGTATTGTGATTCACATCTCTGGGTATTCTTAAAATTTTCACGTGTTCAACTTAGTCGAATAACGAGAACAAAACAATGAAGCAGAGTCCAGGTAGACTACTATGACCCCTTGACCCAAATGTACTTGTAAGAAGTCTTGATATAGCGTAGGAAGTGTATTTTACAACATCCAGCCAGCACACAATGAATCCAAGCACACAAATCGCGTTCATTTATACTCTATAGAGACGTTCTTGAGAGAGTCACAAAATAGCACACGAAAAGAACACAGTAACCGATCACAGCCAAGGATTTTCCTGGTGAGAAATGTGATCTCAGGGTCAACTGATCAGCCCATGATTAAAATCCAAAATGAAGATATTTATCAAGTGAGTTCTGGGGATCTAACATCTCCAGGTGTGAGAGGTTTTCGAATATACGATAATCAGTCTAAAAAAACTTTGTATGAATATATATTTTACAGTGGTTACTCCTCAGTTCTGTTGATCATTTTGAAATTTTTTAATCAGTAAATTTTTACCATTAATCTTTATCAGTAAGTGATAAATTAATCAATAACTGATTAATAGAACCGCTCACTTAACGCATACAAACATATTCGTTGATCATCATAGGCTTAATTTTTTGCATAACAAATTTGAGTTTCGAAAAACAATACTCAGATCTTGTTCACAAATTACGGCAGACAACACCAGTAAAATGATTGATATTATTCGAATAACTTCAAAACTCTCTATACTGAGTAAGTTATTCCAAAGTTTATTTCCAGTCTTGTTGGCATTTCCCTAACTTACATGTTAACACCATTTTACAGATATGGCAAGCATCACTGCAAAAGACAAAACTAGTGAATTCTTTGTGTGGTTCAGTCCGATAACCAATGTTCAGAACACTACTGTTTGTATAAAAAGTCGAATTTGTCATCAAGTGTAATAACATCATGTTGTTACATAAAATTTCTCCCTTCGATGACAGCAATGATTCATCTAGAATAAGTTTTTATTTTAAATCATCTTATACCTTATTACAATCAAAAAAACAGGTAGGAAAATGTGTAGCTTCGGTTTATTTATCGTCCAGTTCGTTACCAGTTTTATTATCGTCCTTTTTAAATTAGAATCTTTACATGATTCATCACTGATGAATTTGGATTAGAATCTTTAAAATCCACAACATTTTCAAAATCCTTGTTTTATCGGCTAGAAATTAATTACGAATATCATAAATAAATATAAACATTTATATGTACATGATACCTATACAATATTGTTATCTCATCTTAGAGTATGAGAAAGGTGTAGGGAAAATCAGCGAGAAAGTTCATGATAGTATGTAACATTTACCATTTATCGTAAGATTTTTAGTATATATATATATATATATATATATATATATATATTCTCATGTAAACAGAAAATTAGGTCGGTTATTTATTTCGCTAGAATGAATATTATTAAAACGAGAATAATCTAAGCGGGAAAAATAAGTCAAACCGAAAAAAAAATGAAATTTTTTAATATAAGTGAAGTGTTAAGTAGATTTTATTTTTAAAACAGGCCATGTAAATGTCGTGACTTTAAAATTTACATATTCTGCACGTCATCCAGTAAATGTTCATTTCAGGCAACCTCTATTTTTAAACACTTTTGTGATATTCTTTTAAATTTTCAAGAGAGTTTCGAAATAAATTATTATAATACTAATTTCAATGTATATTTGGAAGAGAATTGTGAACAAAACTTATGAAATTTAAATAAAATTAAACATGTCTACAATGTACTAATCGAAGAATATCAGTAAAAATATACCTGTATTTAACAGAACTACACCTAACTAAAAACGTTAATCGCCAAAATGATCACAATGCAAGCACAACAACAGAAGATATTGACTTTATTGACTGACAATAGATTTATTTTACTTTTTATTCGCTTCACTTATCTTTCAACATGTTAGATACGTCACTAAGTATGCTTGAAACTATTACGGGTTCACCTTATTTGAGAAACGCTAACGAGACGATGAACCAGCGTCCAGGTAAGCTACCCTGATCTGCTGGCTAATGAAAAGTCATCCCCTGACTGACTAATTAACAATGAATAGATTAAAGTTTAATTATTATCTACCATACTGTAATGATTATTTTCACGTAAGCTTCATTATATATTCATGTACAGACAATGTACAATACAAATGAAACAAATTAATTATTCAGCTTTTTATGTTTGACTTTGATCTCTGCAGTTATAAAGCAATACAATATTTAAGAAATTACATCTACTCAACGTACTTATGAAAACTGGAGAACAACTGGAGTAGGATCAAAGAAGCATTAACTTTAGCATGTCATAAAGTATTGGGTCACAAGAACCATTATCACAAGTAATGGATCTCTGTAAATACTCTGGATAAGATTCCAGAAAGGAGGAACAAGACGGCTGCAATCAATATTAGCCAAACAGCAGCAGAAGCCAACAAGCAAGTGAAGAGTAGCATCAGAGCTGACAAACGTAGTTATATGGAAGATCTAGCTACCACGGCGGAAAATGCTGAAAGAGAAGGAAGCATCAGACAACTATATTATATAACGAACAAGCTTACCGGAAAATATTGTAAGCCAGAACAACCAGTGATAAGCAAGGAAGGCAAAGAAGTCACTGATATTCAAGAACAGCGAAACAGGCGGGTAGAGAACTTTGAAGAACTCTTGAATTGACTAGACCAATTGAACCCACCCTAACCCTAAACAGAGATACTGAGAGTAGACATACCAGCCACTGAAAAGATGCTCCACATTCTGTTTAGCAAGATTCAGGAGGATGAGCAAGTACCAACAAACTCGAGAAAAGAATAGTTTTCTCCCAAATACTAATGAGAGGAGATTTCAGCAAGTGTGAGAGCTACAGAAACATCATTATTTTCTCAATAACATGAAAAGTCTTCAACTGAGTGTTGTTGAATCAAACGAAAAATCCAGTAATGCCCTACTTCAAGATCAGCAGGCCGGATTCCGTACCGACCGAATCGCAAAACCACGGATTATTGTCGAACAATCGCTTGAATAGAGCTCACCACTCCACATCATCTTCCCTTACTATGCGAAAGCATTTGATAGCATGGACAGGACAACACTATGGAGGATTCTTCGAAACTATAGTGTGCCTGAGAAGATATTCAACATCATACAGAACTCTTACGATGGATTAAACTGAAAAATCGTGCACGGATGAAAGCTGACAGACTCATTCCAAATGAAAACTGGTGTCAGACAAGGTTGCTAACTCTCACCCTTTCTCTATCTCCTGGTGGTTGACTGGATTATTAAGACGACAAATCCGGTGTTGTCACGGGAGACAGTGGACAGTTAGAACGCAACTGAACATTCTTGACTTCGCAGCTGGTCTGGCTCTTGTATTGCACACACGTCAGCAAATGCAGAAGACGACTAATGTAGCAGCAATGGGTCTCAGCTTACACGAGGGAAAATCAAAGATCTTTCGATGCAACATAACATGCACCAACCAAATCACACTTGATAAAGAAGATCTCAAAGATGTGGAAACGTTAACGTATCTAGGCAGCATCATTAACTTACACGGTGGGTCTGATACAGTTGTGAAGACACTGATTAGCAAATTAACGGTAGTATTTTCACAGTTGAAGAATATTTGAAACCCATATCAACTATCGATAAACACCAAAGTCAGAATTTCCAGTACAAAAGTAATATTTTATGGAGCGGAAACTTAGAGAACCACAAAAGCTGTGAAAAAAAAAAGATACTGCAGGTCCATTTGCCATAAAGTTTCTGCAGCCATACTCAGCAGAGGAATAAATTAGGAAAGAGTTCTGGATGTGGATAGGGCACACATTGCAGAAATCACCCAACTAGGTCACAAGACAAGCACTCACTTGTAATCCTCAAGGCCACAGGAAATGGCGAATACCAAAAAACATAATACACTGAGAATTGAAAGTAGACATCAAAAGATTGCATAACAATTAGAAAAAACTAGAAAAGAGAGTGGAATACTGAAAAGAAAGGCGTAGAACAGAGTAGGTTGAATAATGCTGATCGATGACCTATGCTGCATCATTCTGTAACTATAGTTACGTAACTTTCACAATGTACTAATGTACAGACATACAATACAAATGAAATAAATAATTTTTTAATCTTTTTTATGTTTGACTTTGATCTCTGTAGTTACATAACCAACTTCTGTATTTAATCACCTTTCAAATTCATATGTGTAAAATATGACATACAAAAAAACAATATCTGAAAAAAACTGCACAACAAATCATCCACATAACATACTTATCACAAACATCTTAATATTTAATCAACAACATTTTTTGAATTTTAATATATTATTTATAGCCCAAAAGAACAAAACATTACTGAAAAGGAATTCCAAAAGTGCATTTCATCAAAGAAATAATTCAGTCAAATTATCGAGTTTACAATATCAGATGAAAAAGACGATTTAATCAGTTATCACAAATTCGTAAAAATATGGTTTTGAGATCATAAATTTGTATTTAGTGACAAATACTAAATCTAGATATGTCAAGTCACTACATGAAATGACGTACTTAACTAGATAATACCACAGGGTCAGCAGAACATTCGAAAATACTCATTGTGAATCAAAATCAAATTAAATTTATGTATATATAAACGCTTTACTTGTTGCATTTTCACCTAGTCATTCTTCATCAGACACAATACTTGTGATAGAACAAAACTGCTATTTAATTCATTTGTTTTTTAAATACATTAGGAATTGAAAATTTCGCTAAAAAACTGACATTTGTTAGTGTTAACTGTAAGATCCATTTTTGTTTTTTGTGAAAATACATCCATGTATACATTTGTAATTTGTCCTGATTGATTACTTCAATCGTACATTTTGTTGATCTGTTCGATTACATTTGATTATAGTTTCTATTTCTTTTGCCTTCACTGGGTTTCTATGTTTCATTCTGAACTGCATTTATGGTGTTTAGGCTGATACTTAATCTTGGCGGCAGCCATACGGATTTATTCCTCCTCTGATTGGATTGCTTGCTTGGACTGGAATTGTGCACTTTGATTGTGAATTGAAGCACCCTTCCAGAAATAGAAACACTGTGTTATAAAGCAACAAAACATTATCTGTCGAACGAATCTGATCTATCCAGTAGGAATAGAATAACATTTATTGGTTGCTGTTGATTTGATTAATTGAACAATTGTTGGTGGAATATTGAGTGGTAATATTTGAATAAGTAATGATGTAAATTAATATTTTATGATGAATATTAGAACCATCATTTACCCAATCACTTGGTTTTGGTTTCAACTGGGCAATAGCGCTTATCTAAACTACCTAGACAGTTATTCCTCAGTCCAAACCTCAGTTTGGATCCTACTTTAACTGTACTTTAATAAATGGCAACAAATCTTTGTCTCATTTCCCTTATTTGTCTTATTTTTAAAATTCCAGCATATATATTTATACTGGCTTTGTTACATCATCATAGCGAGTTAAATCATAGGTGTTCCGAAAAATGTAATCTGTTTAATGTAACATACTGAAATACTATAAGTTATAAATAGCAGCATTCACTAGGAAATTATTAAGTTGAAAGCACATGAAACTTTTTGTAACATTGTATATGTTTTGTATCTTACTTCAAAAACTATTATTATTTTGAAAATTCCTTACTTATTTTCTTCAAGAAAAATGATCATTATTACAATTAAACAGTTTTTTATGAATAAACAACAATCAAATCTCATTCTTTGATCAATAAAATATTTTAGAAAAAATTAAATAACTATTTACAACGAATTTGCGTAGAATTTTCAAAGCAGTATATAAAATAGACAATTTTCAAAAAAAAATCGAATGACTTATACTTATCTACTTCCTTCAAAAATAAAACAGTACAAAATTTTGAAACCTGATTGATATTGTTCAATCTAGGTGGAAAGACAGACAGACAGACAGATAAAACGCAGAAATTCGTACGTAAGTACATCAGTTCAGGTTGCCATGCCCCATCAGCACAGAGACGCAACTATCAGTTCAAATCCGAGAGTGATAGCAATAATAGAAGTATTAGCAGTAATGGAGAAGATTAGGTAGCGAAGATATGATTCAAGAAGTATAATTCAGTAAGATAAATTTAGAAGCAGAAAGGTAGAGATTATGAGGAATGCAGAAGCTTAGAATTTCATAGAACACTAAGAGTGGATGCACCTGAGCAATCGCAAACGATTCTGAGCCATGTCATTCAAGGTCTCTAACCATCGGTGACTGTCGTCTCGTGGACCCCAACCAGATAGCCTACATCTACCAACATGACTCAGTCCACTTGTCAGTGACTTCATGGATTTGTGCCATGTTTTGGTTTAGCCGCCCCTAGCTCTCTTCCAATCTACTCCTACACTGCAAAACATAGCCCATCGGGACAGCCGATGGTTAGCCATACGTAACACATGTCCCAACCACCTCAACTGATGAAGTTTCACTACTTCAATTATTGATTTGCCATTCCCACCTAGAACTCGTTTCCTAACGACAACATTGTATATCCGTTGTCCTATGATACACGAGCAATGCTTCGGAGACATCGATGATCGAATACTAATAACCTACGGAAGTCCTCTACTCTTAACGGTAGATGGAAAAATCATATTTGACAATAATAATAGTAATACTGTTAACTTTTAAAGAAAAGCATACTGTTTTATTCTAATAACTATCACAAAACTTTTCTACAAATTTTATCGTTTATTAATGAATAGCTGTAAATCATGAAGTTCTGTATGATTTGTCATTTCTCTATCACTAGTTTTTCTCTCTTTTCAAAAGTGTTGCAATCTAAAGTGAAAAATAAAAGATAGTAGGGAGCGGATTTCTGCTTGGTGTTTAACGATTGTCCAAAATTTTCATTAAAATAAAAAGAAACAGAAAGTTAATCACAATAAATAGTAGTACATTTACATCCGATTTTCCATGTCAGTCAATCATCACCAATTTCTCTGCAACCAGAATTTTCTTTTTTTAGGAAAAAAAAGAAATACTACTAGCGATAACAATACATATTATATGTTTTTAAAAAAAATGTGTGAATAAATAACTTGTGAGTTATTGTTTCTTGTTTCATGATTTGACAGACATCGGGATATGTGTCAAGTTTCCCTAGTTGACTGACTAACCAACTACTTAACTAACTAACCAAGGACTTGATAATTTTCAATATTAAAACTAGACAATTGAAAATGATTTCAGTGAAAGAAAAAAAAGGTGGATTTATTATTTTCCTTAGAAACTCACAGTGAAATCGGCTTTTAACAGAGAAAAGAAAAAGATGACATGGCCTTCATTTTTCATCAAAGAAAAGAAACACTCAATTATTTTCATTGACCGTTAGCCAACTTAAGCTACATTAAAAATTCTATGCAAAGAAGCAAATATTTTGCATTTTTCTAAGCATATCTCCAATGTTTTACTGTAAGTGGGGCTGTGAACAGTATATGTGTTACAATTCAAACCACTCTATAAGATGTAAGACAATGATTGAGTTTTGTTTTTTTAAAATAAAATTATACTCATAATTGAAGTTCAAATAGATGAGAAAACGGATTTTTGACTGAAATATATGCTAAATGTATATGAAATATAATAAAATTTCACTCTATTTCTTCAGAACCTTATCATGAAGATTAACGTCTCATCCATCTTATTATTAAATTTTGAAGATTTGAATATCACCAAGTTACGAGTACATAACTATTGGGGACGTTAGATCCCCAGAACTCACTTGAAAAAAGTCCTAATTTTTAATTTATGTTTAGCGCATTAGCTGATCAGTTGACCTTGAGCTCATTGGCTGATGTATTATTTTACTACGCTAGTTTTGTGGCTCTCCCAAGGACGTTTGCATCATGTATAATAAAACTCGATTTGTATGCTTGTGGACCTCATATTTTCTGGGTACTTGTAGAACAAACTTTCTACGCCTTAATAAGACTTCTTCCTCCACTTAGTGGGGCCTTGGGACGCTCGGATTAGAGTAGCCTGTCGTATTACTGGATCATTTGTCTTTGATGTCGTTTACCGACTAAGGTGAACTCATAATAGTTCAAGCATATCAATTAACGAGCTTAAAAATAATGTAAAACCATCCTAGTGACGATAACATTATTCGAAATCGTTCAGACTTTATCCACTCACCTGATTCCGGCTAATTTACCGTAAAATATCTAACAGAACTTTTAAAAAAAATTAAGATTTTGCAATAGTTTACTCTACTTACAAAAAAACAATAAACTGGGCATGGACTCGCGGTTTTTCGTCAGTTGCATATATGAAAAAATACTCCACGTTAAGTCATTAGACTTAGCAGTAAAGGAGTGTCAATTTAGGGGCACATTTGAGATTAGGAAGGTTCAAACTGATCATTAATTCCACTACGTTGCTTCAATATCGACAGCGAGTTTGGATTGTAATCCATAGCATAAATCACAAGTGACTAAATCATACATGTACTCTATTAATTTTGGATTTTGTTAGTTGCGCACTTACATGTTGAGCAGTAAGTTGGATTTCTTACCTCTTTATGCTCTCCTTAATGACTGTTCAACAGTACAATTTCATGATCATGATTTTTTCATAGTTTGGTTTTCTCTTATTAGCAATATTGCCATAATTTACTTGGGCTGTACATTTTCCCAGCTGCTGCCTAGAACAGTAATAGGGAGACTCAAACAGTCGATATATAAAAAAAGAATTCTTCTTAAATGACATTTTTTGAATATGTTACAAATATTTATTGAACTTATAACCGTCTGCTTGTCCATATCAAACGTCCCGATTCCCGACATTTATTAGGAATCTTGCTTGTACAACATTTCAGACTCTTGCAATTTTTAAGTGAATTATCCATCAAAACATTATGCAATATAGTCAGATCGGACGGAAAAATCGATTAAGCAATTGGCCCAAATTATAAAAACTATAAGATCCGAAAACAGTAATTAAATGCTACATTTCAAGCCTTAAAGCTTCAATGGACATTCTAGTTAACTTCAACAGTAGAGAAGAACTGGTGATTGCCTCAATGTGAAATACCTCAGCAAGCTTAAAATTGGTTATACTCGTCTCTAGGTATGCTTAAAACTATTATGGGTTCACCTTAGTTGAATAAAGAGAACAAAACAATGAACCAGCGTCCAGATAGGCTACTGTGATCCTACTGTCCCACGTGTACCAGTAAAAAAGTTTTGATTTGGCGTAGAAAGTGTATTTTACAAACACCCAACCATCACACAATCAATCCAAGCACACAAATCGCGTTTATTTATACTCTATAGAGACGTTCTTGAGAGAGTCACAAAATAGCACACTGAAATAACACAGTAATCAATCACAGCCAAGGATTCTCTTGGTTGGAAATGTGATCTCAAGGTCAACTGATCGGTCCATGAAATGAATCCAAAATAAAGATATTTATCAAGCGGGTTCTGAGAATCTAACATCCCCAACAAAATCCCCTTTAAAATTAACTGTCCGATTCCTCTTAAACCTGTAACTAATCGGTAAATTTTTTTCGATAAATAAATCATCAGGATAAATGAAAATCAGTCTTTTTCATAAAACTGAAACTCAAATGAACGATGAATTACAGTTACAGATCAGCTAATTTTAGATGGGCAATAAAAATCACTGCATTGCTATTAAGTAAGACGAGAATGAAATATTCTTAAAGATACCTTGTGATTTTACCAACATGATCACTTTATATTTTGAAATCATACACGTTTAAAATATAAATAAATATGAATAATTTAGTCACTGACATATCTATATAATTTTCCAATTAGTGCCATGGAGATTAGTGATTTTCGCCCATTAAAATTATTGAAATCGAATCCTCCGAGGTGTAAGAGTTGTGACTGCTCACTGCTGATGAGTCCCATACAAGGACGAAACGGCCGTCCAGTGCTCCCAGGTTTCTAATGGTGATCAGTCAATGATTGATTGATGATTTCAATGTGCATATCTATATAATGAATATTTTGATAAAAAGTTCCTCCTATTCCAAACTATAGATGGTATGAAAATGCAAACTGTGATACAACAGACTCATAACTTAGCTACTTGCAACAAAATATATGGAAACTAGTTCTGAAACCCGAACCTACCAGGGCTGTTCTATAGAATTTGTTTTTTTTTACAATAGAAGTGTTAAAAATAATTCCAATCTTAAATAAATTATTACTGATCCTATCTGCAAAAAAAATTACTGAAACCATATTTATGTTGATTCTTCTCAAAATAAAAAATTGTATCAATGCATTTAACTTCCATTGCAGAAAAACAATAAATTTAATTGACGTACTAAAAAAGCAGTTCTATGATTTCTATCACACCAATAAATCAAGAACAAATTGTATAAACTACATTGTTCAAATATTTTTTGGTTTAATAAGATATCATCAATAAAATATTTCCTATAATCTCTATGAACAATAAATTTAATGTGTGTCTCAAATTTTACGACATTTGCCGGGAAATAAAATGTTGACTTATTTATTTAAAAAAAACAAATATAGTAAATTTTTATTTGACAATGAAAAAAAAATCAACATTATAAAATTTATGAAATAAAAGAAGTTATTTTGAGTTATGGTTTCGGTGAGTGAAATCAAATAAGTAACACAATGAGAAAGTACTGGTAGTCTGCATTTTAATTTAAATAGCTTTCATTATCGAAACTTGGTGGATGTAGTTTGAGGCCAACAGTAAAAGAACAAATTATATTCATGGAGAAATTTTCTATGATAGAATTTTCAGCATAAAAAATCATGCAGCAAATCACTAAGTTACCATAAAAGCTAAACTCTGTCAAGTTGAAACTATGATGTGAACATTTTACAACTGTGATTATGATATGTCCTAGTAGGAGATTATTTTCAATAATTTTCACATGCCTATTTCAGGTTACCTCGCAATGGGAACCATTAATCTACTGTATTGTTTAGTACGTTATGTTAAATGAATTCCAGTTTTATGCAAGTTAATCTTACTGGTGCATTTCGTCAAGTGAATCCATAGGTTTACATTTCCTGTTATTTTGCAATTGGCATTAAAATTTATACTCATGAACCAAATTATGTTCTTTGAACGACCGGAATCTGTGAGACTGAAAAGTTTGTGATTTAGAGACGATGCCATTGAGCTGCTTATTATAAGTAAGTTATTAACCATTCTTATATTTTCTTGTTTAAAAAAAGGCCGATTCTTGCTGAGTGTTAAACTTGCTGAATATGACTTCAGTTTCAAATCTCACATGAAACATCAATTTCCTTAAATATCTCTTGCTAAAAAACGCTCTTTAGCTGAAACATTTGGTATGCTAATTCTCTCTGACTGTTTACGATCACATCAAATATCAAATGACACTGGTTTCCTTACTATGAACATCAATACAGAAAGATAATTCCTTCAAATAGAGCCGATTAGATCTTAGTAAATTAGCACCTTTAACAATAACTACCTACTGAAATATAAATCCCGTTAGTAGCAAGTAGTTGACAACAATCTGAAAATAGCTCAAGCAACGAAAACAACAATCATTTCTGATAACATAAAATAAAGTCGGAAATGCAAAATTTTTTTTTAGCTTAATGAGAGAAAATATTTTGAATTAGCAATTTAAGTATTCTCTCACATTTCTTTTCGGTAGTAATCTCCATTTCCTTTTACCACTATAAAAAACAAGGTGCATAACAATACAATACAATACAATAAGTAACTAAAACTAGTTCAATCTTTAAAGAATGGTCACTATGGTAACAAGCAATCACAAGTGTTTAGAATTAAAGTATTTCAAAATGTGTGTACGAGAATTTTGTATCACATAATAAAAATACCAACTAATCTGAAAGTGCAGTATTTACACTTTTTCAATAATAAAATGCCGACTAGTCTAATTTTACATCTCTTGAATTGCATATATGTTTATAATTTCATTCAATAATGTTATAGTTTTTGAGGA
>OX103972.1:47457668-47477162 GCA_944470395.2 Schistosoma turkestanicum | reverse complement strand
CGTCGCAAATTTGTATCACTGGTTTATACTTCTTGATTAAAACCTTCAGTCCCTAAACTTCTTCATTAGCGCAAATACTTCTACTACCTCTACTACTATGGGATTTGAATTGACAGTTGCATCTATGTGCTAATTTGATACAGCAACTTAATTGATGAACATACAAACGAATGTCTACGTTGCGGCTGAATCAGAACATTACTTACTTGCTTACTTACTTTCGCCTGTTACCCCAAATGGAGCATAGGCCGCCCACCAGTTTTCTCCAACCAACTCTGTCCTGGGTTTCCCTCTCCAGTTCTGTCCAATGTTTGTTCATTCCTCTCATATCTTTCTCTATTTCTCAGCGTAATGTATTCCTTGGCCTTCCTCTTTTCCTTTTGCCTTGAGGGTTCCATGTGAGGGCTTGTCTCGTGACGCAGTTACGTGCTTTTCGTAGTGTGTGTCCTATCCACTTCCACCGCTTCTTCCTGATTTCCTCATCCACTGGAATCTGGTTGGTTCTCTCCCACAGTTCGTTGTTGCTGATGGTGTCTGGCCAACGAATACGAAGTATTTCGCGTAGTCAGCTGTTAATAAACACTTGTATCTTCTGGATGATGGCTTTGGTAGTTCTCCAAGTTTCCGCTCCATACAGTAGAGCGGTCTTGACATTTGTATTGAAAATCGTGATTTTGGTTTTGGTTGAAAGTTGTTTGGAGTTCCAGATATTTTTCAACTGTAGAAATGCAGCCCTCGCTTTGCCGATCCGCACTCTCACATCTGCATCGGATCCACCTTTCTTGTCGATGATGCTGCCCAGATACGTAAAGGTGTTAACTTCCTCCAAGGCATCTCGATCAAGAGTGATTTGGTTGGTGCATGTTGTGTTGCATCGGAGAATTTTGCTTTTTCCTTTATGTATGTTGAGACCTACTGCTGCAGAAGCTGCTACTACACTGGTCGTCTTCTCTTGCATTTGTTGTTGAGTGTGCGATAGAAGAGCCAGGTCATCTGCGAAGTCCAGATCGTCCAGCTGCGTCCTAACTGTCCAGTTGATACCGTGCTTCCCTCCAGCTGTTGACGTTTTCATAATCCAGTCGATGACCAGGAGAAAGAGAAAGGGTGAGAGTAAGCAACCTTGCCTGACACCGGTCTTCACCTCGAAAGAGTCGGTTAGCTGTCCTCCGTGCACGAGTTTGCAGTTGAATCCATCATAAGAATTCCGTATGATGTTGATATTTTCTCAGGCACCCCGTAGTGTCGAAGAAGCCTCCACAGTGTTTTTCTATCCACGCTATCAAATGCTTTCTCGTAGTCGATGAAGTTGATGTAGAGTGGTGAGTTCCATTCAATTGATTGTTCAACAATGATCCGTAATGTAGCAATTTGGTCAGTACACAATCGATCCTTACGAAATCCAGCCTGTTGATCTCGAAGTTGGGCGTCTACAAAGTCCTTCATTCTGTTTAACAATACCCTGTTGAAGACTTTGCCTGGTATTGAAAGAAGAATGATGCCTCTGTAGTTCTCACACTTGCTCAGGTCGCCTTTCTTTGGTATTTTAGTCGGGTATCCTTTTTTCCAATCTGATGGTACTTGTTCCTCATCCCAAATCTTCTTGAAGATGATGTGAAATATTTTCGCAGTTGCTTCCACATCTGCTTTCATTGCCTCTGCTGGAATGTTGTCTGGTCCTGCTGCTTTGCCATTCTTGATTTGTCTGATGGCCATACTTATCTCCTCAATTGTAGGTGCGCCAATATTAATTGGGAGGTCCGTGGATGCTGTGTCGATGTTAGGTGTGTTCAGTGGAGCTGGTCGATTTAGGAGTTCCTTAAAGTGCTCTACCCACCTATTTCGCTGTTCTTCAGCGTTGCTGATTACTTTGCCTCCATTACTTTTCACTGGTCGTTCTGCTTTATGATAGTTTCCGGGCAGCTTCTTTGTTGTTTCGTACAATTGTCTCAAGTTTCCTTCTCTTGCAGCCTTTTCCGTCGTCATTGCTAGGTCTTCCACATATTTTTGTTTGTCAGCTCTGATGCTCTTCTCCACTTCCCTGTTTGCTTTCTTGAATGCAGCTTGTACCTTAACTTTCTCTGCCTTTGTTCGGCTGACATTGATTGCTGCATTCTTGTTCCTCCTCTCTTCAATTTTTTCAAGAGTACCAACCGAGATACATTGCCTCTTCGTCATATCTGCCTATGCCCCCACTGACTGCAGTGCAGACGAGGTTAAAGATGAGTTTTACAGAAAGCTTTCGGACCTCCTCCAAAAAGCTAGGCGCTCTGATATAGTAATAATGGCCGGTGACTTTAATGCTCAAGTAGGTAGACTAGGTGAAAAGGAAAGACATCTTGGTGGATGTTATGGTGTAGCGACTGAGAGAACAGACAATGGCGGCCGTCTGTTGCAACTATGCTCAGATAACCGCCTATTCTTAGCGAACACCAACTTTAGGCATAAGGAAAAGCATCTGTTGACCTGGCGACCCCCGAAGTCGTCGCAACGTTGGACCCAACTAGATCACATCGCCATCAGCCACCGATGGAGGGGTTCGATAGAAGACTGTCGCTCGTTCTGGGGCACATGTTTAGATTCAGATCATGCTCTAGTGCGAGCTCGTATCTGTTTGAGGCTTACTGGACGTAGGAAAGACACCGTAAGAAAGCCTCTTAGGGTTTTACTTAATAATAATCAAGCTAAGAAAATATTTCAGGAGCGACTAGAAAGAGAGTTAAGCAACCATGCAAGCGATTCCCATCCAGAATCAGGTTGGTATGATATCAAAAAGGCTGTGGAAACAGCAGTGATTTCTGCTAGGAAGGTAAACCATAAGGCTAGGATGAAGCCGTGGATTTCAGTCGCATCTACCGAACTGATGGATGCTCGAAAACTCATCCCACCTGACTCTGAGCATGATGAAGAGCGTAATCAGCTTAGGCGCAGACTTATAAAAAGTCTACGTAACGACTGCGAACAATGGTGGTTGGCGAAAGCAAAAGCGATGGAAAAGGCAGCGGCGATCGGCAACAGTAGACAACTTTTCCGCCTTATTAAAGAAACTGGTATTAAGAACCCAAATGTGAGTGAGACTATCTCGAAAAAGGATGGTCTTATTATCCATTCTCAATCCAGGAGACTGGATCGATGGGCAGAACACTTTAGTGATCTGTTCAACTGGCCACGAGCCACTCTTCGGTTACCCACGATCTCCAGTCATCCTGAATGGCAAATTGACCTAAGTCCCCCTAGTCCTAATGAAGTTGAAAAAGCGTTGGGAAATCTGAAACGAGGACGAGCTGCAGGTCCTGATAGGCTTACCCCTGAGATATTTAAGGATGGTGGTCCAGTTTTAACGGTTAAACTGACCGAGATCCTAGGTAGAATCTGGGAAATGGACGTAATCCCATCTGACTGGTCTCAGTCGCTAATTGTCCCAATCTACAAGAAAGGACAGAAGTCCTCTTGTGACAATCACAGGGGAATAAGTTTAACTAATATAGTTTCTAAATGGTTAGCCTCGATTATACTTAGACGTCTAACTAGAGCTCGCGAAGAGCAGACTCGAGAAAACCAGTCTGGTTTTCGACCTGGACGTGGTTGTATAGACCACATTTTCACACTACGACAGGTCCTGGAACACAGACACACATTTAGACGTCCGACAATAGTCGTGTTCCTGGACCTTAAGGTGGCATTCGACTCTGTGGATCGTGAGGTTCTGTGGCAGTGTCTGTCATTGAAAGGTGTACCAAAGAAGTACATTAACCTTATACAAGCCCTTTACTCGAACACCACTGGTCGAGTGAGGGCTTATGGCGAATTGTCACCGGAATTTTTTACCTCAAGTGGCGTCCGTCAGGGATGTCCACTTTCTCCATTCTTGTTTAATTTTATAATAGACATGCTCCTAGAAATAACCTTATCCTCGTCTTAATTTTCAGGAGTAGACCTTCTACCAGGTGGCTCGCTTATTGACTTAGAATATGCCGATGACATAGTCCTACTTGGTGAAGATGCTGACAAAATGCAGAGTCTTCTGACTACCCTAAGCAACAATGCAAGCATGTTCGGGATGCGGTTTTCCCCCTTGAAATGCAAAATGTTGCTTCAAGACTGGGTTGCATCGACACCTGAACTAGTGATAGGGAGTGAAGTAGTCGAGCGTGTAGACCGCTTCACTTATCTTGGGAGTCTCAGCAGTGCTGATGGCCTGGTGGCTGACGAAATCTCAGCTCGGATACAGAAGGCTCGATTGGCTTTTGCCAACCTGCGTCACTTATGGCGTAGGCGTGATATCCGTTCTCTAATCAAAGGACGAGTGTACTGTGCAGCAGTTCGCTCCGTTCTCCTATATGGCTATGAAACATGGCCAGTGAAAGTAGAAGATATTCGTAGGTTACAGGAAACGGGTGCTAGGCAAGGATGGCAGATCAATCGATGAAGTGGTGAAACTTCATCAGTTGAGGTGGTTGGAACATGTGTTGCGAATGCCTAGCCACCGACTGCCTCGACGGGCTTTGTTTTGTAGTGTAGGAGTAGGTTGGAAGAAAGCTAGGGGCGGCCAGACCAAAACATGGCAGAAATCCATGAAGTCATTGACTAGTGGACTGAGCCATGTCAGTAATTGTCGACTACCTGGTTGGGATCCGCGAGATGATAATAATCGATGGTTAGAGACCTTGAATGACATGGCTCAAAATCGTTCGCAATGGCGCCGGTGCATTTATTCTTTGTGTTCTCTCAAATCCTAATCTTCTGGATTCTTCAACAACTCTAGTTTCGACTCTCTAAACTTTTCTCACTGAATCATACTTCTTGAATAGTATATTCTAACCCTAACCTCTTCGATTACTTCTAATTCCCTTACTACCTCTACTACTATTGGATTTGAATTGACAATTATATCTCTGTGCTGATGTGGTATGGCAACATGAACTGATGTACTTACGTACGAAGTTCTACGTTCATCTGACTGACTGACTGACTGACAGAGATACATTCCTTGTGATGCTGCTTCTTGCGACCAAGGACCTCCTGACATGTTGAAGTGATTGCCTCCTTAATCCCTTTCCAATTGTTCTCCAATGTTGATTCCTCTCCATTGAGTAGATCCTGAAAGGCCTGGAACCTATTGGTGAGGGCTATCTTGAATTCGTTGAGTTTCACGGTATCCCGAAGAAAGGATGCATTAAATTTCTGTGATGTTGTCTGTCCCGTTATCCAGTGCTTCTTTAGTTTCAGTTTCATTTTGGCGATTAGCAAATGGTGATCTGAGGCTACATCAGCTCCTCTCCTGGTTCTCACATCCTTCATAGTCCTTCTGAACTTTTTGTTGATACAGATATGATCAATCTGGTTTTGAGTAGTGTGATCCGGTGAAATCCATGTGGCTTTGTGAATGCGTTTGTGTGGGAATATTGTGCCACCGATGACCAGTTTGTTGAAGGCACATAGGTTTGCAAATCTCTCACCGTTTTCGTTCCTTTCTCCCAGTCCATGTCGTCCCATGATGTCTTCATATCCAGTGTTGTCCATTCCAACCTTGGCATTCAGGTCTCCCATAAGAATCGTCAAATCCTTTGGTGAACATTTCTCGACGATTGACTGCAGCCTTTCGTAGAATTGATCTTTATCGTCGTCATTGTAGTCGTTGGTAGGTGCATAACATTGGATGACGTTCATTGTAATGTCCTGTTTCTTTGTTTTGAAGGATGCTTTAATGATCCTCGGCCCATGAGATTCCCATCCTATCAGTGCCTTTTGTGCATGTTTGGACAGCATCAGTGCAACTCCTTGTGTATGTGAAGCGTTTTCCTCTTCATGACCAGAGTATAACAGCAGTTCTCCTGAAGCTAGTCTCAGTTGTCCTACTTGTGTCCAATGCGTTTCACTGATGCCGAGCACCTCGAGGTTGTATCTTTTCATTTGTGCCGCAACTTGAAATAGTCTTCCAGTCTCCCACAATGTACGGACGTTCCATGTACCTAAAAGGATGGTTGCTCCGGTTGTCAGAAGAGGCATCGGCCCCGTGACTTCCGAGGGAACTCGGCTTTCATCACGCGACGTCATAATTCTTCTTCCAACTCCCAGGGCAGAGTTAAAATGGTTAGAATTATTTTTTCTGGTTAGCGCTTTTTTGGCAAGTGAGATTTCGACGGAATGGGGTCGCCAACCCTATGTCCAACCCTCCTCCTTTATCCGAGCTTGGGACCGGCAGTAGCCCCTAAGGTTCTACTGGCTGAATCAGAACATGGTGTTACATTTTTATCTCATCCTAACTTACAGAAAAAGAAAATGACGAGATGAAGAAATTTCAATTTAGCATAGAAAACCCACCTTTAAACCTCTTCTGTGTGATGCTGATCACGAGAAATCAAGGTATTGGATTCGGTGTCAGTAGTGAAAAGTTAATACATTTACACTATTAAAGTCATAGATTAAAGCTGAACTGTCAACTTGATGCTTTCTGATTTTCAACAGTTTTTCATTAAGTGTTTATGTGTGAGAAAGATTCTTTTAGGATCGACCGATGCTATAAAAACTACTCACCTAAAAATGATATGCAATCCTAAAATAACGAATGACTTTCAGAAAATGAAAGTAAACAGTGATGATAAAACTTAAATGTTGTAAAAAGTGAGCGACTGAATTTTAAGATTTGCATGATGGAGTAACTTTAGTTAGATAACCATTAAAGTATCGAAAGTACCAGCTTTCTAAGTCATTGCTGAGATTTCGTCAAACACTGACCTACAAGGACAGATCAGACTTATGAAATAAGTGAAGTGGTCAATGAGCTCAGCTACTTCCCTTTATATTATTACTTTAGATTTTGATCAAGACAGGTTTTGAAACAACGTTTTACATTCAGAAAAGGAGATATTCATTATCAGTGTTTTTGAGATGGTGGAGAAAATTTGTAGCTCTGGTGGATGATTGTGTTAGTGTTTCGTTCTCTGAGCTGGATGTTTCGGTTGTGGAGCTTTCATTGTTCTTCTGAACCACAACATCATCAGCACAAACTTCAGATGAAAGTGAAGCATTCGAATTTCTCCACCTTGTTTAGGAGAACAATGAAAGCTCCATAACCAAAACATTCAGGTCAGAGAACGAAACACCAACACAATCATTATCAGTGTATTTGTATTGTCGCTCAATCCAGTTAGAAGTTTCTATCAATACCATCAAAATCAAGTGAAGAAGTTACATAAAAGTGAGGAGAGTGACCAACAATGACGGATATCAACTCACTTTTTCGATTCGCCTGGCAGTAAGGTATATGCTTTATTTTGTTCAATGGTTTTTTGAGTCAAGAGTTTGTTCTAGGTTGATGCATCACTTCCTTGGTACGCATTTTGAGGATATGGGGCCGTAAAGACTATTAGTATACGAAATGGAATACTACTATTTTACAATTAACTACAATTAGGAGTATTCGTTGACAGTTATCTACGTAAAATACTTTGGATCCGTTGGCCAGACACTATCAGCAACAACCTACTGTAGGAAAGAACAAACCGAATTTCAGTGGAGGAGGAAATCAGGAAGAAACACTGGAAGTGGATAGGACACACAGTGAGGAAAGCACTGAGCTGTGTCACGAGACAACCCCTTACTTGGAACCTTCAAGGACAAAGAAGAAGATGAAGACCAAGGAACACATCACGCCAAGTGATGGAGACAGACATGAGAATAATGAACAGCAATTGCTTAGAACTGAAAAAGAAGTGTAATGATAGAGTAGGTTGAAGAATACTGGTCGGTAACCTATGCTCCATTGGGAGTAAGAAGCATAAGTAAAGTAAAAGTAGCAATTAGGATTCGATTGGTGGATATTTGATGAGCAAGTGTGTATAAACTTACACAGACTCCTTGTAAAGACCTCAATAATTTCTTTTGGTATTTGAACAGATAAGTTCTTCAAATCTGGTCAAATATTTTATGACTTTCAACACTTATACCGCATCGTTATCTGTTTTTTAGTCAAGCATTTGATGTTAACCTTGAACATTTTATAAATATGCAAGTACGCACATAGTTTTGTCCGATTACTTATTTTTTCTACACGTCTATTTCATGGATATAAGCAGGCAGGTTCATACTAGGGATACTTTTGAATAAGATTTAACTGTATCTCCTATCTTCTACTCACACATAATACTATCTAGCATTAATTATTCTTTTCAGTATATTTTATATTTGACTTTTATTACCACTCGTTGCACAAAAAGGTTAGTTAGCTGAAATTAATCAGTGAATTCAATCTATTTCATGATTGTTGTCATTTTATTGGCGCCAATGCTCAGCTTTTCATGTTCAGTTCTGAAAATTCTTTGAAACTTCATTGATTGTAATATAAAAGTTTGCTATTCATTTTTCCTGTTCAAAAAGCTTATGAAACTTTCTGTGATTATATATATATTTATATATTTGATACAATGAGAATTTTCAAATGTATTTGAAATAAAAATATGTGTATAAAAGCTGTTTTTTATCAACTCAAATGAAAAATGAATATACAAACTAACAAAGAATGAGTTGTGTTGAGGTTAACAAAAAGAACATACTTACTTACTTACTTACCTACTTAAACCTGTTACCTCTCTTAAAGAAGAGGCCACTGACCACCATTTTCTCCAACCTACTCTATCCTAGGTCTTCCTTTCCAGGTATAACCAATAGCTATACATTCTTTTAATGTCTGTTTCCACTTCTTGGCTTAATGTACTTTTTGGTATTCCTCTTTTCCTTCGGTACTGAGGATTTCTAGTGAGGGTTCGTCTTGTGACACAGTTGAATGTTTTCCCTAATGCGTATTCTATCCACTCCCAGTGTTTCTTCATGATTTCTTATTCCGCTGAAATGTGGTTTGTTCTCCTCCACATCTGCGTCAGATCTACCTTGCATGTCGATGATGCTGCTCAGATATCTAAAGGTTTTTACACCCTCCAGAACTAATGAAACTTTTTCTTGATATATATATATATATATATATATATATATATATATATATATATATATATTGTTTTTACGCATATGAAATCACCGATCAATCATTGTTAGATCACCATTAGAAACCTAGAAGCACTGGACGGCCGTTTCGTCCTGGTATGTGACTCATCATTGTCAGTGCGCATCCATAACTCCTGCATCTCGTAGGATTCGAACCCGGGACTTTCGGTTTTGTGCGCTAACGCCTAACCATTGGACCACTGAGCCGGCATCCAGTGATGTTAATCTAACTCTTATTGATCTAGGGATTTTTTGCGACCTCATCCATTTGTCTTCGGCAGTTACTGCCGAATGTGTAAAAACACTAATCTCCATAGCTCTAATTGAAAATATTGTAAAATATGCTCACTAGTGATTAGCTTTGTGAGGAAATTCTCGTAGTTCTATTGATAAGATGTGACTAGTGGAGTTCAATCCTGTTGGGTGTAGGCAGTTACTACGGGAGAGAAATGGGTGAGACCAAAGGTCCTAGATTCGAATCTTTCGAGTAGCAGGAGTCGTGGATGCGCACTTCCACTGCTGAGTCCCATGCCAGGACGAAACAGCCGTCTTTCAGTGCTTCCAGGTTTCTAATGGTAGTCTAACAATGATTGATTGATGATTTCAAATATATTCTTGTATTGAAATTAAACAAAAATTCATCAACTTTATTGAATGTTCTTCTTATATCTCCCCTACTTATGATCATAAATATAATATATACATTGAAATAGAGGTTAATGAAATTCGTTATTTCCTCGCATTTTTTTTTAATATATACATACAGTATGTATATATTAAAAAAAAATGCGAGAAATAACGATTTCATTAACCTCTATTTCAATGTATATATTATATTTATGATCATAAGTAGGGGAGATATAAGAAGAACATTCAATAAAGTTGATGAATTTTTGTTTAATTTCAATACAGAATATATTTGAAATCATCAATCAATCATTGTTAGACTACCATTAGAAACCTGGAAGCACTGAAAGACGGCTGTTTCGTCCTGGCATGGGACTCAGCAGTGGAAGTGCGCATCCACGACTCCTGCTACTCGAAAGATTCGAATCTAGGACCTTTGGTCTCACCCATTTCTCTCCCGTAGTAACTGCCTACACCCAACAGGATTGAACTCCACTAGTCACATCTTATCAATAGAACTACGAGAATTTCCTCACAAAGCTAATCACTAGTGAGCATATTTTACAATATTTTCAATTAGAGCTATGGAGATTAGTGTTTTTACACATTCGGCAGTAACTGCCGAAGACAAATGGATGAGGTCGCAAAAAATCCCTAGATCAATAAGAGTTAGACATTAACATCACTGGATGCCGGCTCAGTGGTCCAATGGTTAGGCGTTAGCGCACAAAACCGAAAGTCCCGGGTTCGAATCCTACGAGATGCAGGAGTTATGGATGCGCACTGACAATGATGAGCCACATACCAGGACGAAACGGCCGTCCAGTGCTTCTAGGTTTCTAATGGTGATCTAACAATGATTGATCGGTGATTTCATATGCGTAAAAACAATATATATATATATATATATATATATATATATATATATATATATATATATCAAGAAAAAGTTTCATTAGTTCTGGAGGGTGTAAAAACCTTTAGATATCTGAGCAGCATCATCGACATGCAAGGTAGATCTGACGCAGATGTGGAGGAGAACAAACCACATTTCAGCGGAATAAGAAATCATGAAGAAACACTGGGAGTGGATAGAATACGCATTAGGGAAAACATTCAACTGTGTCACAAGACGAACCCTCACTAGAAATCCTCAGTACCGAAGGAAAAGAGGAATACCAAAAAGTACATTAAGCCAAGAAGTGGAAACAGACATTAAAAGAATGTATAGCTATTGGTTATACCTGGAAAGGAAGACCTAGGATAGAGTAGGTTGGAGAAAATGGTGGTCAGTGGCCTCTTCTTTAAGAGAGGTAACAGGTTTAAGTAGGTAAGTAAGTAAGTAAGTATGTTCTTTTTGTTAACCTCAACACAACTCATTCTTTGTTAGTTTGTATATTCATTTTTCATTTGAGTTGATAAAAAACAGCTTTTATACACATATTTTTATTTCAAATACATTTGAAAATTCTCATTGTATCAAATATATAAATATATATATAATCACAGAAAGTTTCATAAGCTTTTTGAACAGGAAAAATGAATAGCAAACTTTTATATTACAATCAATGAAGTTTCAAAGAATTTTCAGAACTGAACATGAAAAGCTGAGCATTGGCGCCAATAAAATGACAACAATCATGAAATAGATTGAATTCACTGATTAATTTCAGCTAACTAACCTTTTTTGTGCAACGAGTGGTAATAAAAGTCAAATATAAAATATACTGAAAAGAATAATTAATGCTAGATAGTATTTATGTGTGAGTAGAAGATAGGAGATACAGTTAAATCTTATTCAAAATATCCTAGTATGAACCTCCTGCTTATATCCATGAAAATAGACGTGTAGAAAAAATAAGTAATCGGACAAAACTATGTGCGTACTTGCATATTTATAAAAATGTTCAAGGTTAACATCAAATGCTTGACTAAAAACAGATAACGATGGTATAAGTTGAAAGTCATAAAATATTTGACCAGATTTGAAGAACTTATCTGTTCAAATACCAAAAGAAATTATTGAGGTCTTTACAAGGAGTCTGTGTAAGTTTATACACACTTGCTCATCAAATATCCACCAATCGAATCCTAATTGCTACTTTTACTTTACTTATGCTTCTTACTCCCAATGGAGCATAGGTTACCGACCAGTATTCTTCAACCTACTCTATCATTACACTTCTTTTTCAGTTCTAAGCAATTGCTGTTCATTATTCTCATGTCTGTCTCCATCACTTGGCGTGATGTGTTCCTTGGTCTTCATCTTCTTCTTTGTCCTTGAAGGTTCCAAGTAAGGGGTTGTCTCGTGACACAGCTCAGTGCTTTCCTCACTGTGTGTCCTATCCACTTCCAGTGTTTCTTCCTGATTTCCTCCTCCACTGAAATTCGGTTTGTTCTTTCCTACAGTAGGTTGTTGCTGATAGTGTCTGGCCAACGGATCCAAAGTATTTTACGTAGATAACTGTCAACGAATACTCCTAATTGTAGTTAATTGTAAAATAGTAGTATTCCATTTCGTATACTAATAGTCTTTACGGCCCCATATCCTCAAAATGCGTACCAAGGAAGTGATGCATCAACCTAGAACAAACTCTTGACTCAAAAAACCATTGAACAAAATAAAGCATATACCTTACTGCCAGGCGAATCGAAAAAGTGAGTTGATATCCGTCATTGTTGGTCACTCTCCTCACTTTTATGTAACTTCTTCACTTGATTTTGATGGTATTGATAGAAACTTCTAACTGGATTGAGCGACAATACAAATACACTGATAATGATTGTGTTGGTGTTTCGTTCTCTGACCTGAATGTTTTGGTTATGGAGCTTTCATTGTTCTCCTAAACAAGGTGGAGAAATTCGAATGCTTCACTTTCATCTGAAGTTTGTGCTGATGATGTTGTGGTTCAGAAGAACAATGAAAGCTCCACAACCGAAACATCCAGCTCAGAGAACGAATCACAACCACGATCATCCACCTGAGCTACAAATTTTCTCCACCATCTCAAAAACACTGATAATGAATATCTCCTTTTCTGAATGTAAAACGTTGTTTCAAAACCTGTCTTGATCAAAATCTAAAGTAATAATATAAAGGGAAGTAGCTGAGCTCATTGACCACTTCACTTATTTCATAAGTCTGATCTGTCCTTGTAGGTCAGTGTTTGACGAAATCTCAGCAATGACTTAGAAAGCTGGTACTTTCGATACTTTAATGGTTATCTAACTAAAGTTACTCCATCATGCAAATCTTAAAATTCAGTCGCTCACTTTTTACAACATTTAAGTTTTATCATCACTGTTTACTTTCATTTTCTGAAAGTCATTCGTTATTTTAGGATTGCATATCATTTTTAGGTGAGTAGTTTTTATAGCATCGGTCGATCCTAAAAGAATCTTTCTCACACATAAACACTTAATGAAAAACTGTTGAAAATCAGAAAGCATCAAGTTGACAGTTCAGCTTTAATCTATGACTTTAATAGTGTAAATGTATTAACTTTTCACTACTGACACCGAATCCAATACCTTGATTTCTCGTGATCAGCATCACACAGAAGAGGTTTAAAGGTGGGTTTTCTATGCTAAATTGAAATTTCTTCATCTCGTCATTTTCTTTTTCTGTAAGTTAGGATGAGATAAAAATGTAACACCATGTTCTGATTCAGCCAGTAGAACCTTAGGGGCTACTGCCGGTCCCAAGCTCGGATAAAGGAGGAGGGTTGGACATAGGGTTGGCGACCCCATTCCGTCGAAATCTCACTTGCCAAAAAAGCGCTAACCAGAAAAAATAATTCTAACCATTTTAACTCTGCCCTGGGAGTTGGAAGAAGAATTATGACGTCGCGTGATGAAAGCCGAGTTCCCTCGGAAGTCACGGGGCCGATGCCTCTTCTGACAACCGGAGCAACCATCCTTTTAGGTACATGGAACGTCCGTACATTGTGGGAGACTGGAAGACTATTTCAAGTTGCGGCACAAATGAAAAGATACAACCTCGAGGTGCTCGGCATCAGTGAAACGCATTGGACACAAGTAGGACAACTGAGACTAGCTTCAGGAGAACTGCTGTTATACTCTGGTCATGAAGAGGAAAACGCTTCACATACACAAGGAGTTGCACTGATGCTGTCCAAACATGCACAAAAGGCACTGATAGGATGGGAATCTCATGGGCCGAGGATCATTAAAGCATCCTTCAAAACAAAGAAACAGGACATTACAATGAACGTCATCCAATGTTATGCACCTACCAACGACTACAATGACGACGATAAAGATCAATTCTACGAAAGGCTGCAGTCAATCGTCGAGAAATGTTCACCAAAGGATTTGACGATTCTTATGGGAGACCTGAATGCCAAGGTTGGAATGGACAACACTGGATATGAAGACATCATGGGACGACATGGACTGGGAGAAAGGAACGAAAACGGTGAGAGATTTGCAAACCTATGTGCCTTCAACAAACTGGTCATCGGTGGCACAATATTCCCACACAAACGCATTCACAAAGCCACATGGATTTCACCGGACCACACTACTCAAAACCAGATTGATCATATCTGTATCAACAAAAAGTTCAGAAGGACTATGGAGGATGTGAGAACCAGGAGAGGAGCTGATGTAGCCTCAGATCACCATTTGCTAATCGCCAAAATGAAACTGAAACTAAAGAAGCACTGGATAACGGGACAGACAACATCACAGAAATTTAATGCATCCTTTCTTCGGGATACCGTGAAACTCAACGAATTCAAGATAGCCCTCACCAATAGGTTCCAGGCCTTTCAGGATCTACTCAATGGAGAGGAATCAACATTGGAGAACAATTGGAAAGGGATTAAGGAGGCAATCACTTCAACATGTCAGGAGGTCCTTGGTCGCAAGAAGCAGCATCACAAGGAATGTATCTCTGTCAGTCAGTCAGTCAGTCAGATGAACGTAGAACTTCGTACGTAAGTACATCAGTTCATGTTGCCATACCACATCAGCACAGAGATATAATTGTCAATTCAAATCCAATAGTAGTAGAGGTAGTAAGGGAATTAGAAGTAATCGGAGAGGTTAGTTTTAGAAGATACTATTCAAGAAGTATGATTCAGTGAGAAAAGTTTAGAGAGTCGAAACTAGAGTTGTTGAAGAATCCAGAAGATTAGGATTTGAGAGAACACAAAGAATAAATGCACCGGCGCCATTGCGAACGATTTTGAGCCATGTCATTCAAGGTCTCTAACCATCGATTATTATCATCTCGCGGATCCCAACCAGGTAGTCGACAATTACTGACATGGCTCAGTCCACTAGTCAATGACTTCATGGATTTCTGCCATGTTTTGGTTTGGCCGCCCCTAGCTTTCTTCCAACTAACTCCTACACTACAAAACAAAGCTCGTCGAGGCAGTCGGTGGCTAGGCATTCGCAACACATGTTCCAACCACCTCAACTGATGAAGTTTCACCACTTCATCGATTGATCTGCCATCCTTGCCTAGCACCCGTTTCCTGTAACCTACGAATATCTTCTACTTTCACTGGCCATGTTTCATAGCCATATAGGAGAACGGAGCGAACTGCTGCACAGTACACTCGTCCTTTGATTAGAGAACGGATATCACGCCTACGCCATAAGTGACGCAGGTTGGCAAAAGCCAATCGAGCCTTCTGTATCCGAGCTGAGATTTCGTCAGCCACCAGGCCATCAGCACTGCTGAGACTCCCAAGATAAGTGAAGCGGTCTACACGCTCGACTACTTCACTCCCTATCACTAGTTCAGGTGTCGATGCAACCCAGTCTTGAAGCAACATTTTGCATTTCGAGGAGGAAAACCGCATCTCGAATATGCGTGCATTGTTGTTTAGGGTTGTCCGAAGACCCTGCATTTTGTCATCTTATTCATTAAGTAGGACTGTGTCATCGGCATATTCTGAGTCAGTGATCGAGCTACCAGTTAGAAGCTCTACTCCTGAAAATTAAGACGAGTATAAAGTTATTTCTAAGAGCATGTCTACAATATAATTGAACAAGAAGGGAGAGCGTGGACATCCCTGACGGACACCACTTGAAGTAAAGAATTACGGTGACAGTTCCCCATAAGCCCTCACTCGACCAGTGGTGTTCGAGTACTTCTTTGGTACACCTTTCAATGACAGACACTGCCACAGAACCTCACGATCCACAGAGTCAAATGCCACCTTAAGGTCCAGGAACACGACTATTGTCGGACGTCTAAATGTGTGTCTGTGTTCCAGGACCTGTCGTAGTGTGAAAATGTGGTCTATACAGCCACGTCCAGGTCGAAAACCAGACTGGTTTTCTCGAGTCTGCTCTTCGCGAGCTCTAGTTAGACGTCTAAGTATAATCGAGGCTAACAATTTAGAAACTATATTAGTTAAACTTATTCCCCTGTGATTGTCACAAGAGGACTTCTGTCCTTTCTTGTAGATTGGGACAATTAGCGACTGAGACCAGTCAGATGGGATTACGTCCATTTCCCAGATTCTACCTAGGATCTCGGTCAGTTTAACCGTTAAAACTGGACCACCATCCTTAAATATCTCAGGGGTCAGTCTATCAGGACCTGCAGCTCGTCCTCGTTTCAGATTTCCTAACGCTTTCTCAACTTCATTAAGACTAGGGGGACTTAGGTCAATTTGCCATTCAGGATGACTGGAGATCGTGGGTAACCGAAGAGTGGCTCGTGGCCAGTTGAACAGATCACTAAAGTGTTCTGCCCATCGATCCAGTCTCCTGGATTGAGAATGGATAATAAGACCATCCTTTTTCGAGATAGTCTCACTCACATTTGGGTTCTTAATACCAGTTTCTTTAATAAGGCGGAAAAGTTGTCTACTGTTGCCGATCGCCGCTGCCTTTTCCATCGCTTTTGCTTTCGCCAACCACCATTGTTCGCAGTCGTTACGTAGACTTTTTATAAGTCTGCGCCTAAGCTGATTACGCTCTTCATCATGCTCAGAGTCAGGTGGGATGAGTTTTCGAGCATCCATCAGTTCGGTAGATGCGACTGAAATCCACGGCTTCATCCTAGCCTTATGGTTTACCTTCCTAGCAGAAATCACTGCTGTTTCCACAGCCTTTTTGATATCATACCAACCTGATTCTGGATGGGAATCGCTTGCATGGTTGCTTAACTCTCTTTCTAGTCGCTCCTGAAATATTTTCTTAGCTTGATTATTATTAAGTAAAACCCTAAGAGGCTTTCTTACGGTGTCTTTCCTACGTCCAGTAAGCCTCAAACAGATACGAGCTCGCACTAGAGCATGATCTGAATCTAAACATGTGCCCCAGAACGAGCGACAGTCTTCTATCGAACCCCTCCATCGGTGGCTGATGGCGATGTGATCTAGTTGGGTCCAACGTTGCGACGACTTCGGGGGTCGCCAGGTCAACAGATGCTTTTCCTTATGCCTAAAGTTGGTGTTCGCTAAGAATAGGCGGTTATCTGAGCATAGTTGCAACAGACGGCCGCCATTGTCTGTTCTCTCAGTCGCTACACCATAACATCCACCAAGATGTCTTTCCTTTTCACCTAGTCTACCTACTTGAGCATTAAAGTCACCGGCCATTATTACTATATCAGAGCGCCTAGCTTTTTGGAGGAGGTCCGAAAGCTTTCTGTAAAACTCATCTTTAACCTCGTCTGCACTGCAGTCAGTGGGGGCATAGGCAGATATGACGAAGAGGCAATGTATCTCGGTTGGTACTCTTGAAAAAATTGAAGGAAGGAGGAACAAGAAGGCAGCAGTGAATGCCAGCCAGACAAAAGCAGAGAAAGTTAAGGCACAAGCTGAATACACGGAAGCAAACAGGGAAGTGAAGAAGAGCATCAGAGCTGACAAACAAAAATATGTGGAAGACCTAGCAATGACGACGGAAAAGGCTGCAAGAGAAGGAAACTTGAGACAATTGTACGAAACAACAAAGAAGCTGCCCGGAAACTATCATAAAGCAGAACGACCAGTGAAAAGTAATGGAGGCAAAGTAATCAGCAACGCTGAAGAACAGCGAAATAGGTGGGTAGAGCACTTTAAGGAACTCCTAAATCGACCAGCTCCACTGAACACACCTAACATCGACACAGCATCCACGGACCTCCCAATTAATATTGGCGCACCTACAATTGAGGAGATAAGTATGGCCATCAGACAAATCAAGAATGGCAAAGCAGCAGGACCAGACAACATTCCAGCAGAGGCAATGAAAGCAGATGTGGAAGCAACTGCGAAAATATTTCACATCATCTTCAAGAAGATTTGGGATGAGGAACAAGTACCATCAGATTGGAAAAAAGGATACCCGACTAAAATACCAAAGAAAGGCGACCTGAGCAAGTGTGAGAACTACAGAGGCATCATTCTTCTTTCAATACCAGGCAAAGTCTTCAACAGGGTATTGTTAAACAGAATGAAGGACTTCGTAGACGCCCAACTTCGAGATCAACAGGCTGGATTTCGTAAGGATCGATCGTGTACTGACCAAATTGCTACATTACGGATCATTGTTGAACAATCAATTGAATGGAACTCACCACTCTACATCAACTTCATCGACTACGAGAAAGCATTTGATAGCGTGGATAGAAAAACACTGTGGAGGCTTCTTCGACACTACGGGGTGCCTGAGAAAATAGTCAACATCATACGGAATTCTTATGATGGATTCAACTGCAAACTCGTGCACGGAGGACAGCTAACCGACTCTTTCGAGGTGAAGACCGGTGTCAGGCAAGGTTGCTTACTCTCACCCTTTCTCTTTCTCCTGGTCATCGACTGGATTATGAAAACGTCAACAGCTGGAGGGAAGCACGGTATCAACTGGACAGTTAGGACGCAGCTGGACGATCTGGACTTCGCAGATGACCTGGCTCTTCTATCGCACACTCAACAACAAATGCAAGAGAAGACGACCAGTGTAGTAGCAGCTTCTGCAGCAGTAGGTCTCAACATACATAAAGGAAAAAGCAAAATTCTCCGATGCAACACAACATGCACCAACCAAATCACTCTTGATCGAGATGCCTTGGAGGACGTTAACACCTTTACATATCTGGGCAGCATCATCGACAAGAAAGGTGGATCCGATGCAGATGTGAGGGTGCGGATCGGCAAAGCAACGGCTGCATTTCTACAGTTGAACAACATCTGGAACTCCAAACAACTTTCAACCAAAACCAAAATCACGATTTTCAATACAAATGTCAAAACAGTTCTACTGTATGGAGCGGAAACTTGCAGAACTACCAAAGCCATCATCCAGAAGATACAAGTGTTTATTAACAGCTGCCTACACAAAATACTTCGTATTCGTTGGCCAGACACCATCAGCAACAACGAACTGTAGGAGAGAACAAACCAGATTCCAGTGGAGGAGGAAATCAAGAAGAAGCGGTGGAAGTGGATAGGACACACACTACGAAAAGCACGTAACTGCGTCACAAGACAAGCCTTCACATGGAACCCTCAAGGCAAAAGGAAAAGAGGAAGGCCAAGGAATACATTACGCTGAGAAATAGAGAAAGATATGAGAGGAATGAACAAACATTGGACAGAACTGGAGAGGGAAACCCAGGACAGAGTTGGTTGGAGAAAACTGGTGGGCGGCCTATGCTCCATTTGGGGTAACAGGCGAAAGTAAGTAAGCAAGTAAGTAATGTTCTGATTCAGCCGCAACGTAGACATTCGTTTGTATGTTCATCAATTAAGTTGCTGTATCAAATTAGCACATAGATGCAACTGTCAATTCAAATCCCATAGTAGTAGAGGTAGTAGAAGTATTTGCGCTAATGAAGAAGTTTAGGGACTGAAGGTTTTAATCAAGAAGTATAAACCAGTGATACAAATTTGCGAC
>OX103972.1:47430505-47457168 GCA_944470395.2 Schistosoma turkestanicum | reverse complement strand
CAACTCCCCCCTTCGAAATGCAAAATGTTGCTTTAGGATTGGCTTGTGTCGTCACCTGCACTAGTGATAGCGAGTGAAGTAGTTGAGCATGTTGATCGCTTCACCTATCTTGGGAGCCTCATCAGTGCTAATGGTCTGGTATTCGACAAAATCTCGGCACTGATACAGAATAGTCGACTGGCCTTTGCAACCTCACTTATAACGTGGGCGAGATATCCGTCTGCAAAACTAAAGGACGAGTGTACTGCGCAGCAGTTCGCTCCGTCCTACTTTATGGCTATGGAACATTGCCAGTGAGAGTAGAAGGCATTTGCAGGTTACTGGATTTCGATCATAGGTGTCTCTGAAACATCGCTCGTCTATCTTGTAAGCAAAGCTGTTTTTAGGAAACGGGTGCTAGGTAAGGATGGCAAATCAATAGGTGAAGTATTGAAACTTCATCATTTGAGGCGGTTGGGATATGTGTTAAATATGTCCAACTACCGACTTCCCCGACGAGCTGTTTTGCGGTGTAGATTGGAAAAAAGCTTGGGGCGGCCAAACGGCACAATTCCATGAAGTCACTGACTAATGGACTGAGTCATGTTGCTAAGTGTCGAATTGCTGATTGGGGTCCGCGAGATGATGGTAATCGATGGCCCACGACCCCGAATGACATGACTTACAACCGTTTGCAATAGCACAAGTGTATCTATTTTTAAAAAACTGTGAAATCCTTATCCTCTTAATTCTTCATCGCCTTTATCTTTTCTTAAATTTATTTCACTGCATTACAGCTCTTAAATAATATCTTCGAACTGGCTAATATTTTTACTCTCTACCACTATGTGATTTGAACTGGTATGGCAACTTGAACTTTATGTACGAAGTTCTACGTTGTGACTGAATTTTACAGAGATGATTCAAGATCACTTACAATCGCACAGGTAGATCTATTGTCTTTCCATAAACCCTAAGCTTCTGCATTCCTCGGTCTTATCGATTTTAATCCCATTGATCTACATCTTCTTGAATTGTATATTCAATCCCTAATCGTTTCTAATACTACTAAATGTTGTTATCTCTGTGATTTGAACTGACCATCTCATCTGTCTGTGCTAATGTTTTTAGGCAACTTGAACTAATGTACGTACTTACTGAACCTATGTTGAGACTAACCTGCTCAGCTTATTAGTACTTCAGTTTTTGCAGTCTGAGCTTAAACGTTATAAACACTAACGTATAAGTTCAGACTGCAAAAACTGAAGTACTAATAAGCTGAGCAGGTTAGTCTCAACATAGGTTCAGTAAGTACGTACTACCTGGTTGGGGTCCGCGAGATTATAATAATCGATGGTTAGAGACCTTGAATGACATGGCTCAAAATCGTTCGCAATGGCGCCGGTGCATTTATTCTCTGTGTTCTCTCAAATCCTAATCTTCTGGATTCTTCAACAACTCTAGATTTGAGTTACTAAACTTTTCTCATTTAATCACACTTCTTGAATAATATCTTCTAATCCTAACCTCTCCGATTACTTCTAATACCTTTACTACCTCTTCTACCTATTGGATTTGAATTGACAAATACATCTCTGTGGTGATGCGGTATGGCGACATGAACAGATGTACTTACGTACGAAGTTCTACGTTGCATCTGACTGACTGACTGACGTTAGTGTATATCGAGAGTGCGAGGAAATTTATTTGTGAAGATCAGAGAAAAAAAAAAAAAAAAAATACCAAAGGAGACGAAGATTGAAACGTGTGTTGTTTTATAAGTAACCATCTCTGATTGCATATTTAGTTTTTCGTATTAATTTGTCTATCTGCATTGCATTCGTATGAAGTTTAATTTACGTTGACGTTCTCGCTGTACATATATATATATAGATAATATATATATATATATATATATATTTCAGGTAGAATTCCCGGAATCACGTATTCACGAAGAAATGCTCTCGCTACTTTCAGTCGCGAGTAGAAATTTGAGTGATGCAGAACATTTGGAAATTGCCATGAGGAAAGCGAACTGCGATTCAGGTTCAGCTAGTGGTGCATTAGTCAGATACTCTGTACCTGGGGCGAATAGCAACTCGCAACATGATGCAGAAGAGCAAGATTTAGACCAATCCTCCTCCACTACAACAACAGGAAGTCTTTTAAGCACTTCAATACCACCTGCCCGGCCAGCTACTGCAACTGGTCTTCTGGACAATCACGGAAATCCACTCAGTGCTGGAAGATCTCGGAGTTCATTTGGAGCATCAGTTCGCCTTGGGAGGCGTTGATATTTGTTCATCATCTACTCCTTAGATCATTTATGCTTCCTCTGAATTTTAGTGCGCAAGAAATGACCGTAGATGGAAATCAACAATATATATATATCATTTTTATTTTATCGCTGTGTGCGAGAAAACCATTGGCTTACCTATTTACTACTGCTTTACAACTGTATTTGCTGCGTTTATGTACACACGTTTCTAGGTAATCAAATAGACTGGGAATCTATCGGGTTCCTGGTAAAGTGCAATCAATGAATTAGAAATACTCAGTAATTGCGCATTTTGCATGATGATGTACATCAGGAACTAACATGTGATATTAATTTTTCCTATTTATGATTTATGTCCAAGATGAAACCTAAACCTGGAAAGTTGTTTCTTTCAGTAAAGATAAATATATCAGATTGGGACTTCCTATGTCATCTTACTTTGCAGATGTTTTGCTTCTTTTTATTTTGTTAACGTTACTCATGGATCTTAAATTAAGATGTCTACAACACTGCCAGATGATGCTACGATCTAATGATCATGTTGAAGAAAATTGCTGCCCATTATAACTGTTGTTACTGTACAATTCAAAGAGCCGCCTTACCCTACAGACGATCAATTTTAATTACCATAAATAAAAATTTCCTCACAGAAGAAACACGCTTTTCAATGTAAAGAAATATTGAATACAATCAGAGACCAATAAACCTACAGAAAATATTTCTCATGGAAATATGTAACATAACTTTACAGCGAAATGTCAGTGAAAGATGTAGTTAAAATGTAAGGATGACCAACACAAAATCCATTAGTATTAGCAACGATGAAACTGCACAGAGCGACCACAGCAAAATTCTCACCAACTGCGACTTCTAAAAATCTGAAATCTTGAGTCATTAATACTCGATATCTACCTCAGTTTATATCATTACACAGTATCAGTAATGATTAAACCGAACCATTTTCAAAACCACCAGTTTGTAGTAAAGCAGCTGCTACAAAATCACATATAAGATGTAATTATTTAGTCCTTCACAAACCTCGTATCGGCACCAAGGGCAATCAGAATAGGTGTGTGTCGTTTCAGATTTAGCTAAACAGATATACTTTGTTATTTCAGCAACCCTATGACTTTCCTAATGTACTGCCTTTCACCATATTCCAAATGACTCACTTTTGGTAGCAAGTGATAGCACAGAGTGTCATCTTCATGGTGGATATACATTATAATATAGCTTGAAGAAGATATCACACTAATCCTGATTACGTAAAATTTGAATAGTTTGTATCCTGTCTTATTGTATGCGTTGACAACCGCCCGTAGCTGCTACCTTGACGTGGTGATCGGGCTTGCCTATCGTGATAACTCAACCGAGCTATATTAGCTGGAACATATGTTTTTGAAGGTTCTACCATGCGATGCAGGTCGATTGGAGAACGATGAGACTAAAAGCAGCTACTCAAGGTCTGAGGGCAAAGTCGTACTGCTGACTGCAGAGGGGTGTGACAGCGGTAAGGTGTTTCCCTCGGACAACCAGCATGTGCAGCGATGCTGCCTTCTCACAAGAAAGGAAGGGTTAGAAAAAGTCGACCCTAAAAATGTCACACCTCACCCTACCTCACCGATTTCCGTCTCCGGCGTTAAGGGCTTTCAAGTGCAGAGCTATTACTCAAAAACCTTTCATGAAAAGGCCGTGCGTGACCGGCCTCAAGCAGTTGTCCCTTGGGCTCTGTGGTCATTCTCCAAGGTCGTTAAGACCAACGCCAATCTATCTTCCTTTTCAGGTTCCTCAAGAAACACCCACGGTGTGGGCAGCCGGCAAGTGACAACCGTCCTCAAACCCGTAACAGCACGCGAGACCAAATTGGTTTAAACCAAATCCTTCCTACACCCCCTAATACCTCTCTTATCTCCACGACTAACTCTTCTCACATACATTTATCACAGTGCACAGCCAATGCAAACGATGCGAGTTCGCGAAACGTCGTTCCTGGTCTCCTGAAACCCTGTTCTTCGTGTTTCTGGAATCCCTGATGCTGCTTCCCGGGGTCTCGCTGGCGTAGGTATAGCACTGAGTCCCAGAGAAGAACTAGCTCTGTTAGACTGGATCCCAGTACGCAGTCGCTTTTGCGCTGTCCAACTAAACGGGACAATAAGGATTCGGAAAGATAGGGAAACCCGCCGTTGCCTCTTCGTCGTATCTGCCTACGCTCCCACTGAATGCAGATCGGACGAGGTGAAAGAAAGCTTTCGGACCTCCAAAAGGTTAGGCGCTCTTATAATGGCTGCTGACTTTAATGCTTAAGTCGGTGGACTAAGTGAAAAGGACAGACACCTGGGTGGATGTTATGGTGTCGCGGCTCAGAGAACAGACAATGGCGACCGTCTGCTGCAACTGTGCTTAGATAACCGCCTATTTCTAGCAAACACCAACTTTGAGCATAAGGAAAAGCATCTACTGACCTGACGACCTCCAAAGTCGTATCAACTTTGGACACAGTTAGATCACATTGCCATCAGCCACCGATAGAGGGCCGTCGCTCGTTGTGGGGCACATGTATAGATTCAGCTCATGCTCTTGTGCGAGCGCTCATTTGTTTGAGGCGTAAGAAAGACACAGCAAGGAAAGCTCTTAGGGTTCTGCTACTTGATGATAATAAAGCTAAGAATATAATTCAGGAACAACTAGAAAAACAGTTAGGCAGCCATATAGTAAGTGACGTCCAACCTGAGGCAGCTTGAATGAGGCGGTGGAAACAGCAGTGATATCTACTAGTAAGGTAAAATACAAGGTTCGGTAGTAGGGGTGGATTTCAATAGCATCTACCAAACTGATGGATGCTGGTAAACTCATCCAACCTAGCTCTGAGTGCGATGAGGAGCGCAGGCTGATAAAAAGCCTACACAACGACCGTGAACAGTGGTGGGTGGCGTAGGCGAGAGAGATGGAAAAGGCAGCGGCGGTAGGCAACTATTCAGACTCATCAAGGAAACCTGTATTAGGAACACGAATATGAGTGAAACTATCTCGGAAAGGGATGGGCTTATGATTCATTCTCAATCCAGGAGATTGGATCGATGGGCTAAACACTTCAGAGATCCGTCCAATTGGCTTCCAGCCACACTTCCATTGCCCACGATATCCAATCATCCTGAATGGCAAATCGACGTAAGTCCCCCTGGGCTTTGTGAAGTTGAGAAAGCGATAGGAATTCTGAAGCGTGAGAGAACAGCAGGACCTGATAGACTGACCCCTGAGAATTTCGAGGATGGTGGTCCAGCTAGATTGACTGAGATCATAGGTGGAATCTGGGAGCTGGACGTAATCCCATCCAACTGGTCTCAATTACTGATTGTCCCAATTTATAAGGAAGAACAAAAGTCCTCTTTTGACAGTCACAAGGGAATCATTCTAACTAATATAGAATATTGGCCTCAATAATATTCCGACGCTCATGAAAAGCAGACTAGGTTTTCGACCTGGACGTGGCTATAGAGACGGCATATTCGTACTACGTCACGTCCTAGAACAAATACACAGGTCCAGACGCCCCACAGTAGTAGTATTTCTCAACCTTGAAGAAGCACTGAACTCAGTGGATCGTGAGGATCTATGGCAGAGTCTGTCATTAAAAGGTGTACCAGAGGAGTACAATAACCTTATAAAAGCTCTCTTCTCGAACACCACTGGTCGGGTGAAAGCTTATGGTGAACTGTCATCGGAATTAATTACTTGAAGCGGTGTCCGTTGAGACTGTCCACTCACCCCATTGTTGTTTGACTTTGTCGTAGATATGCTTCTAGAGCTAGCATTATCATAGTCTGACTCCTCACGGGTGCACCTTTCAACAGGTGACTCGCTTGCTGACTTAGAATATGTCGATGACATATCACTATTTGCAGAAGACGCCGACAAAATGAAGTCTTCTGACTACCATAAGCAACAATGCAAACAATTTCGGGATCAGGTTCTTACCCTCGAAATGCAAAATGTTGTTTTTCGACTGAGTTCCATCGACACCTGAATGAGTGAAGTAGTCGAACGTGTAGACCGCTTCACTTATCTGGAGTTTCACCAGTGCCGACGGCCTGGTGACTGACGATATAGGACAGAGAGACAGATACACCGCAGAACTTCGTACGTAAGTTCAGGTTGCCATGCCCCATCAGCACAGAGAAACAACTGTCAGTTCAAATCCAAGAGTGATAGCAATAATAGAAGTATTAGCTGTAATGGAGAAGATTAAGGAGCGAAGATATAATACGAGAAGTATAATTCAGTAAGATGATTTTAGAAGGAGAAAGGTAGAGATTATGAGGATTGCAGAAGCTTAGAATTTCATAGGACACAAAGAGTGGATGCACCTGCGCCACTGCAAACAATTGTGAGCCATGTCGTTCAAGGTCGCTAACCATCGATGATTATCGTCTCGCGGACCCCAACCAGGTAGCCTACACCTACCGACATGGCTAAGTCCACTCGTCAATGACTTCATAGATTTCTGCCATGTTTTGGTTTGGCCGCCACTAGCTCTCTTCCAATCTACTCCTACACTACAAAACGTGGCTCGTCGAGGCAGTCGGTGGTTGGGCATTCGTAACACAAGTCCCGACCACCTCAGCTGATGAAGTTTCACAATTTCATCTATTGATTTGCCATCCCTACCTAGAAATCGATCCTAACGACAGCATTGCTTATACGATTATCCCATGATACACGAGCAATGCTTCGGAGGCATCGATGATCGAGGACTGGTAACCTACGAAAGTCCTCTACTCTTAACGGCCAAGTCTCGCATCCGTACAGTAGGACGGAGCGAACTACTGCACAGTACACTCGTCCTTTGGTTGGCAAACGGATAACTCGCCTGAGCCATAGGTGATGCAGGTTGGCAAAAGCAGATCGAGCCTTCTGTATCTGAGCTGAGATTTCCTCAGTCACCAGGCCATCAGCACTGATGAGACTCCCCAGATAAGTGAAGCGGTCTACACGTTCGAATACTTCACTCGCTATCAGTTCATTTTGCATTTGGAGGGCGAAAACCGCATCCCGAACATGCTTGCATTGTTGCTTAGGGTAGTCAGAAGACTCTGCATTGCGTCAACTTCTTCACCAAGTAGGACTATGTCATCGGCATATTCTAAGTCGATAAGCGAGCTTCCTGGTAATAGGTCTACTCCTGAAAATTCAGACGAGGATAAGGTTATTTCTAAGAGAATGTTTATGACAAAATTGAACAAGAATGGAGAAAGTGAACAGCCCTGACGGACACAACTCGAAGTAGAGAATTCCGATGACAGGGCACCATAGGCTCTCACTCGACCAGTGGTGTTCGAGTAGAGAGCTTATATGAGGTTGTTATACTTCTTTGGTACACCTTCCAATGACAGACACTGCCACAGAACCTCACGATCCACTGAGTCAAATGCCGCTTTTAGGTCCAGGAACACAACTATTGTTGGACGTCTAAATGTGTGTGTGTTCCAGGACCTGTCTTAGTGTGGAGATGTGGTGTATACAACCACATCCAGGTCGAAAACCAGCCTGGTTTTCTCCAGTCTGCTTTTCGCGAGCACTAGTAAGGCGTCTAAGTATAATGGAGGCTAACAATTTAGAAACTATATTAGTAAGACTGATTCCTTTGTGACTGTCAAAAGAGGACTATTGTCTTTTCTTATAGATTGGGACAATCAAGGATTGAGACCAGTCGGATAGGATTGCGTCCAGTTCCCAGATTCTACCTAAGATCTCAGTCCGCCTAGTTGCTAAAACTGGACTACCATCCTTAAATATCTCAGGGGTCAGTCTATCAGGGCCTGTAGCTCGTCCTCGTTTCAGATTTCCTAACACTTTCTCAACGTCATTAAGACTAGGGAGACTTAGGTCGATTTGCCATTCAGGATGACTGGAGATCGTGGGTAACCGAAGAGTGGCTCGTGGCCAGTTGAACTGATCCCTAAAGTTTTCTGCCCATCGATCCAGTCTCCTGGATTGAGAATGGATAATAAGACCATCCTTTTCCGAGATAGTCTCACTCACATTCGGGTTCTTAATACCAGTTTCTTTAATAAGGCGGAAAAGTTGTCTAGTGTTGCCTATCGCCGCTGCCTTTTCCATCGCTTTTGCTTTTGCCATCCACCACTGTTGTGTAGTCTTTTCATCAGCCTGCGCTTAAGCTGACTTCGTTCTTCATCATGTTCAGAGTCAGGTGGGATACGTTTTCGAGCATCCATTATTCCGGTGGATGCTACAGAGATCCACGGCTTCATCCTAGCCTTATGGTTAGCCTTACTAACAGATATCACTGCTGTTTCCACAGCTTTTTTCATATCATTACAACCTACTTCCGAATAGGAATCGCTTAAATGGTCGCCTAACTGTCTTTCTAGTTGTTCGCCGTATTATCGTTAAGTAAAATCCTAAGAGGCTTTCTTACGGTGTCTTTCCTACGCCCAGTGAGCCTAAGAAACTAAAAACGAGATATCTGAAGACGTGGGGGCATAGGCGGATACGACGAAGAGGCAACGACGGGTGTCCCTATCTTTCCGCGTCCTTACTGTCGCGTTCAGTCGGACGGCGCACAAACGACTATCTACAGGGATCCACTCTAGTAGCGTTAGTTCTGCCCTACGACTCAATGCTAGACCTACACCAGCGAGACCCCGGGAAGCAGCATCAGGGCTACCGGATACACGAAGGGTAAATCGAGCTGCTTCTTTATCTTGACATGGTGAGGTCAAGTGAATGATGCTACTCGGATCCTGTATGCGCGTTTCCAAGACGCAGCACACATCGACGGCACGAGATTCTGAAGTCCTAGCTAATGATGCCTGTTGCCCTATTTGACACAATGTCAGGACATCAAATGCTCCAACATGTAGTCTAGAACAGGGTTTCAGGAGACCAGGAACGACGTTTCGCGAACTCGCATCGTTTGCATTGGCTGTGCACTGTGATAAATGTATGTGAGAAGAGTTAGTCGTGGAGATAAGAGAGGTATTAGGGGGTGTAGGAAGGATTTGATTTTGCCCGATTTGGTCTCGTGTGACTTTACGGGTATGAGGACGGTTGTCACTTGCCGGCTGCCCACACCGTGGGTGTTTCTTGAGGAACCTGAAAAAGAAGGTAGATTAATGTTGGTCTTAGAGTCCAAGGGACAACTGCTTGAGGCCGGTCACGCACGGCCTTTTTATGAGAAGTTTTTTGATTATTAGCTCCTGCATAGCATGGTGGAACCTTCAGGAACATATGTTCCAGCCAGTATAGATCGGTTGGGTCATCACGATAGGTAAGCCCGATCACAACGTCAAGGTAGCAGCTACGGTCGGTATAGGAAGCTCGATTGGCTTTTGCCAACCTGCGTCACCTATGGCGTAGAAGAGATATCCATTTACTAACCAAAGTCTGAGTGCACTGTGTAGCAGTTTGTGCCGTCCTACTATACAGAAGCGAAACATGGCCAGTGAGAGTAGAGGATATTCGTAGATTACTAGCATTCGATCATCGGTGTCTCCGAAGCATTGCTCGTGTATCATGGGACAACCGAGTGAACAATGCTGTAGTTATGAAACGGGTGCTAGGTAAGGATGGCAAATCAACAGATGAAGTATTGAGGTAGTTGGGACGTGTTGCGTATGGCTAACCACCGACTGCTTCGTCGAGCTTTGTTTTGTGATATACGAATAGGTTGGACGGAAGCTAGGGGCGGCCAGACCAAATCATGGCAGAAATCCATGAAATCACTGACAAGTGAACTGAATCATGTTGGTAGATGTAGGCTACCTGGTTGGGGTCTGCGAGACGATAGTCACCGATGGTTAGAGACCTTGAATGTCATGGCTCAAGCGCATCTACTCTTTATGTTTTCTCAAATTCTAACTTTTCGAATTCCTCATCACAACTTACTGAATTATACTTCTCGAATCATATCTTCGCTCCTAATCTTCTCCATTACTGCTAAAACTTCTACTATCGATACCACTATGTGATTTGAAATGACAGTTGCGTATCTGTTCTAATGCGGTATGACGACCTGAAATAATGTACGTACGAAGTTCTGTGTTGTATCTGTCCGTCTGGCAGGTCGATTTGAGAACGATGAGACTAAAATTATCAACTTAAAGTCTGAGGGCGAAGTCATACTTCTGACTGTAAATAAGTGTGACAGCGATAACGTGTTCCTCTCAGTCAACCAGCATCCGCAGCGATGCTGCCTTTTCACAAGGAAGGGGTTAGCAAAGATCGACCCTTAAAATGTCACACCTCAGGGATTTCCGTCTGTGGCGATAAGGCCGTTTAAACAAGAGCGGAGCTAACACTTCAGAAACTTCTCACAAAAAGGCTGTGCGTGATCGACCTCAAGCATTTATTCCTCGAAATCTGTGGTCCTGCAGACCAACTTCTTTTTAGGTTCCTCAAGAAATACCATTTCACGATGTGGGGAGCCTCAAAGTGACATCGACCCTCATACGTGTAACTTCACACGAGTCCAAACTTATCATACAAAAAATCGTTTCTGCACTCTAATCTCATGTCTTTTTATCGCGTCGCTAATGCGAACGATTGGAGTTCACGAAACTTTATGGCTGGTCTCTTGAAACTACACATCAAATTATACGTTGGAGCTCTGAATGTTTAGACCTCGAGCCAAATAGGCTGCCTTAGCTACAACTTTGAAATCTTGTGCCATCGAAGTATGCTACGTCTCCGAAACGCGCATACAGGATCTGAGTAGCGTCATTCATTTGACCCCACCATGTCAAAATAAAGAAACCTCACGACTCCCGCTTCATGTATCTACAAGTCCCACTTTTACTTCCTGTGGGCTCGCTGGTGTAGGTGTTCTAGGGCAGCTCGCTTACATCGTGTCCCAGTAGATAGTCGCTTATGCGCTGTATCCGACTAAACGGGACAGCAAAGGCTCGTAAAGATAGAAACACTCGCCATTGCTCCTGCCGACGCTCCCACTGACTGCAGATCAGACGAGGTAAAAGATGAGTTTTACATGAACTTTTCGGACTTTCTCCAAAAACTTAGAGGCTCTGATGCAATAATAGTGGCTGGTGATTTCCATGCTCGAGTAGGCGGACTAGGAGAAAAAGAAAAGACATCCGGGTGGATTTTGGGTCAAAGGTCAGATAATCGCGACCATCTGTCGCAGTTGTGCTCGGATAACCGCTGATTTCTAGCAAATACAAACTTCAAGCACAAGGGAACACATCAGTTGACATGGCGACCCCGGAATTCGTCACAACACTAGACCCAACTAGTTCAAATCGCTATCAACCACCGATAGAGAAGCTCGATAGAAGACTCGCTCGTACCGGAGCACATGCTTAGATTAGGCTCTAGTGTGGGCACGTATTTGTTTGCGTCTTACTGGGTGTAAGAAAAACCGCAAGATAACCACTTAGAGCACCATTAGACTCTACTGATCGCGAGGTTCTGTGGCAGTGTGTCATTAAAAGGTGTACCAGAGAAGTACATTAACCTTATACAAGCTCTCCACTCGAACACCACTGGTCGAGTGAGAGCTTATGGTGGACTGTCATCTGAATCGATGACTTAATATGGTGTCCGTCAGGACTGTCCATTCTTATTAACCTTTATCTTTGACATACTTTTAGACATATTCATTATATGACTTTACAAGAGTGGACCTTCCATCAGGAGATTCATTGGTTGACTTAGAATATGCCCATGACATAGTTCTTCTTGGTGAAGACTCTGACAAAACACAGTCTTGTAAATACTTTAAGCAACAATGCAAACATGTTCGGGATGCAACTCCCCCCTTCGAAATGCAAAATGTTGCTTTAGGATTGGCTTGTGTCGTCACCTGCACTAGTGATAGCGAGTGAAGTAGTTGAGCATGTTGATCGCTTCACCTATCTTGGGAGCCTCATCAGTGCTAATGGTCTGGTATTCGACAAAATCTCGGCACTGATACAGAATAGTCGACTGGCCTTTGCAACCTCACTTATGGCGTGGGCGAGATATCCGTCTGCAAAACTAAAGGACGAGTGTACTGCGCAGCAGGTTAGAGTAGCGGAGAGTGAATTCCTCGTCACCTCTATTTCTTTTAAAGTTTATTGCACTGTATTATATTTCTTAAACAGTATCCTCAAACCCTTATCTTTCCGATTACTGCTCATGCTTCTACTACCTCTACTAATATAGGATTTGAACTGACAATTGCATCTCTGTGCTAATGTGGTATGGCAACTTGAACTGAAGTATGAACGTACGAAGTTCTATGTTGTATCTTACTGATTGATTGATGCGCTAACACCAGGTAAAGCACTTCTAGGTGCGACAGACCTACAATTCGGCGCCATTTTTCAAAATTGCATAGTTACGTTGATAACGGACATGAAAATTCAAGTTTTGGTTGACAGCGATGTTTTTCTTTAACTTCATGCCTCTTACTTGGTGTTTAGTATAATGCGGCAGGAACGACGAACTCAAAAATTACTTTTCTAAAATAGGATTCTGTCTGAAAAGCTGAGACCACTCTTAATCATAGAAGTTCACTGAATACTAGTTTGTAATGCTTCTGAAGATCAAATTATCTAGTGGTAAGAGAACTTGTTGTTGGTAGAAATAAATCTGGCTTGCCCTTTTCGGGTTAATTTATACAAACACTGAGGTGGCAAATTTAAACATCATAAAACTGAGAACTTTTGAAAGCTGAGGAAAAATTGACAGTTAGTCCAAGCATTATTTGAACAATAAAAATGAGTTTGCTCGAAACTTATACAAATCAGATAATGAACTAAAGTGGAAACAATTACAGATACGATTGCTTTTTATTAATTTACAAATCCTTTTGCGTTCACATGATCTATTCGGTGTTGGTTTCAGTTTTCGTCTCAGGTTGTGTGTAATGTCTGTATTCAGGTTTAAGTTCCCACATATTTTTATGTGGAATGTGAGTGTAAAAAATAGCAATTTCCTTCAGTAACTCAGTAAGATAGGCCTGAGAATAAAGATATATCAAAAAAAAAAAACAATGTTCTGGTTTATATGATATATATATATATATATATATATATATATATATATATATATATATATATATATATATATATATATATATATATATATATATATATATATATCATATATACCAGAGCATTGTTTTTTTTTGTGATATATCTTTATTCTCAGGCCTATCTTACAGAGATACTGAAGGAAATCGCTATCTTTAACACTCACATTCCACATAAAAATATGTGGGAACTTAAACCTGAATACAGACATTACACACAACCTGAGACGAAAACTGAAACCAACACCGAATAGATCATGTGAACGCAAAAGGATTTGTAAATTAATAAAAAGCAATCGTATCTGTAATTGTTTCCACTTTAGTTCATTATCTGATTTGTATAAGTTTCGAGCAAACTCATTTTTATTGTTCAAATAATGCTTGGACTAACTGTCAATTTTTCCTCAGCTTTCAAAAGTTCTCAGTTTTATGATGTTTAAATTTGCCACCTCAGTGTTTGTATAAATTAACCCGAAAAGGGCAAGCCAGATTTATTTCTACCAACAACAAGTTCTCTTACCACTAGATAATTTGATCTTCAGAAGCATTACAAACTAGTATTCAGTGAACTTCTATGATTAAGAGTGGTCTCAGCTTTTCAGACAGAATCCTATTTTAGAAAAGTAATTTTTGAGTTCGTCGTTCCTGCCGCATTATACTAAACACCAAGTAAGAGGCATGAAGTTAAAGAAAAACATCGCTGTCAACCAAAACTTGAATTTTCATGTCCGTTATCAACGTAACTATGCAATTTTGAAAAATGGCGCCGAATTGTAGGTCTGTCGCACCTAGAAGTGCTTTACCTGGTGTTAGCGCATCAATCAATCAGTAAGATACAACATAGAACTTCGTACGTTCATACTTCAGTTCAAGTTGCCATACCACATTAGCACAGAGATGCAATTGTCAGTTCAAATCCTATATTAGTAGAGGTAGTAGAAGCATGAGCAGTAATCGGAAAGATAAGGGTTTGAGGATACTGTTTAAGAAATATAATACAGTGCAATAAACTTTAAAAGAAATAGAGGTGACGAGGAATTCACTCCTCCGGCTACTCTACTGCTGCGCAGTACACTCGTCCTTTAGTTTTGCAGACGGATATCTCGCCCACGCCATAAGTGAGGTTGCAAAGGCCAGTCGACTATTCTGTATCAGTGCCGAGATTTTGTCGAATACCAGACCATTAGCACTGATGAGGCTCCCAAGATAGGTGAAGCGATCAACATGCTCAACTACTTCACTCGCTATCACTAGTGCAGGTGACGACACAAGCCAATCCTAAAGCAACATTTTGCATTTCGAAGGGGGGAGTTGCATCCCGAACATGTTTGCATTGTTGCTTAAAGTATTTACAAGACTGTGTTTTGTCAGAGTCTTCACCAAGAAGAACTATGTCATAGGCATATTCTAAGTTGAAAAGTGAGGTCTCCTGGTAGAACGTTCACCCCTGAAAAGATTTCCTCTAAAAGCGTGTCCAATGACAAATTTGAATAAAATGATGAAAGTTTACAACCTTGGCGAGTGCAACATGACAGTGAAGAATTCCGATTACTTTTCCATAAGCTCTGACTCGGCCAGTGGTGTTTCGAGTAAAGAGCTTTTTTACGACTAATGTACTTCTCCGGAACACCTTTTAGATGACAGACACTGCCACAGAACCTCGCGATCAGCAGAGTCTAATGGTGCTCTAGTGGTTATCTTGCGGTTTTTCTTACACCCAGTAAGACGCAAACAAACACGCGCTCACACTAGAGCCTAATCTAAGCAGGTGCTCCGGTACGAGCGAGTCTTCTATCGAGCTTCTCTATCGGTGGTTGATAGCGATTTGAACTAGTTGGGTCTAGTGTTGTGACGAATTCCGGGGTCGCCATGTCAACTGATGTGTTCCCTTGTGCTTGAAGTTTGTATTTGCTAGAAATCAGCGGTTATCCGAGCACAACTGCGACAGATGGTCGCGATTATCTGACCTTTGACCCAAAATCCACCCGGATGTCTTTTCTTTTTCTCCTAGTCCGCCTACTCGAGCATGGAAATCACCAGCCACTATTATTGCATCAGAGCCTCTAAGTTTTTGGAGAAAGTCCGAAAAGTTCATGTAAAACTCATCTTTTACCTCGTCTGATCTGCAGTCAGTGGGAGCGTCGGCAGGAGCAATGGCGAGTGTTTCTATCTTTACGAGCCTTTGCTGTCCCGTTTAGTCGGATACAGCGCATAAGCGACTATCTACTGGGACACGATGTAAGCGAGCTGCCCTAGAACACCTACACCAGCGAGCCCACAGGAAGTAAAAGTGGGACTTGTAGATACATGAAGCGGGAGTCGTGAGGTTTCTTTATTTTGACATGGTGGGGTCAAATGAATGACGCTACTCAGATCCTGTATGCGCGTTTCGGAGACGTAGCATACTTCGATGGCACAAGATTTCAAAGTTGTAGCTAAGGCAGCCTATTTGGCTCGAGGTCTAAACATTCAGAGCTCCAACGTATAATTTGATGTGTAGTTTCAAGAGACCAGCCATAAAGTTTCGTGAACTCCAATCGTTCGCATTAGCGACGCGATAAAAAGACATGAGATTAGAGTGCAGAAACGATTTTTTGTATGATAAGTTTGGACTCGTGTGAAGTTACACGTATGAGGGTCGATGTCACTTTGAGGCTCCCCACATCGTGAAATGGTATTTCTTGAGGAACCTAAAAAGAAGTTGGTCTGCAGGACCACAGATTTCGAGGAATAAATGCTTGAGGTCGATCACGCACAGCCTTTTTGTGAGAAGTTTCTGAAGTGTTAGCTCCGCTCTTGTTTAAACGGCCTTATCGCCACAGACGGAAATCCCTGAGGTGTGACATTTTAAGGGTCGATCTTTGCTAACCCCTTCCTTGTGAAAAGGCAGCATCGCTGCGGATGCTGGTTGACTGAGAGGAACACGTTATCGCTGTCACACTTATTTACAGTCAGAAGTATGACTTCGCCCTCAGACTTTAAGTTGATAATTTTAGTCTCATCGTTCTCAAATCGACCTGCCAGACGGACAGATACAACACAGAACTTCGTACGTACATTATTTCAGGTCGTCATACCGCATTAGAACAGATACGCAACTGTCATTTCAAATCACATAGTGGTATCGATAGTAGAAGTTTTAGCAGTAATGGAGAAGATTAGGAGCGAAGATATGATTCGAGAAGTATAATTCAGTAAGTTGTGATGAGGAATTCGAAAAGTTAGAATTTGAGAAAACATAAAGAGTAGATGCGCTTGAGCCATGACATTCAAGGTCTCTAACCATCGGTGACTATCGTCTCGCAGACCCCAACCAGGTAGCCTACATCTACCAACATGATTCAGTTCACTTGTCAGTGATTTCATGGATTTCTGCCATGATTTGGTCTGGCCGCCCCTAGCTTCCGTCCAACCTATTCGTATATCACAAAACAAAGCTCGACGAAGCAGTCGGTGGTTAGCCATACGCAACACGTCCCAACTACCTCAATACTTCATCTGTTGATTTGCCATCCTTACCTAGCACCCGTTTCATAACTACAGCATTGTTCACTCGGTTGTCCCATGATACACGAGCAATGCTTCGGAGACACCGATGATCGAATGCTAGTAATCTACGAATATCCTCTACTCTCACTGGCCATGTTTCGCTTCTGTATAGTAGGACGGCACAAACTGCTACACAGTGCACTCAGACTTTGGTTAGTAAATGGATATCTCTTCTACGCCATAGGTGACGCAGGTTGGCAAAAGCCAATCGAGCTTCCTATACCGACCGTAGCTGCTACCTTGACGTTGTGATCGGGCTTACCTATCGTGATGACCCAACCGATCTATACTGGCTGGAACATATGTTCCTGAAGGTTCCACCATGCTATGCAGGAGCTAATAATCAAAAAACTTCTCATAAAAAGGCCGTGCGTGACCGGCCTCAAGCAGTTGTCCCTTGGACTCTAAGACCAACATTAATCTACCTTCTTTTTCAGGTTCCTCAAGAAACACCCACGGTGTGGGCAGCCGGCAAGTGACAACCGTCCTCATACCCGTAAAGTCACACGAGACCAAATCGGGCAAAATCAAATCCTTCCTACACCCCCTAATACCTCTCTTATCTCCACGACTAACTCTTCTCACATACATTTATCACAGTGCACAGCCAATGCAAACGATGCGAGTTCGCGAAACGTCGTTCCTGGTCTCCTGAAACCCTGTTCTAGACTACATGTTGGAGCATTTGATGTCCTGACATTGTGTCAAATAGGGCAACAGGCATCATTAGCTAGGACTTCAGAATCTCGTGCCGTCGATGTGTGCTGCGTCTTGGAAACGCGCATACAGGATCTGAGTAGCATCATTCACTTGACCTCACCATGTCAAGATAAAGAAGCAGCTCGATTTACCCTTCGTGTATCCGGTAGCCCTGATGCTGCTTCCCGGGGTCTTGCTGGTGTAGGTATAGCATTGAGTCGTAGGGCAGAACTAACGCTACTAGAGTGGATCCCTGTAGATAGTCGTTTGTGCGCCGTCCGACTGAACGCGACAGTAAGGACGCGGAAAGATAGGGACACCCGTCGTTGCCTCTTCGTCGTATCCGCCTATGCCCCCACGTCTTCAGATATCTCGTTTTTAGTTTCTTAGGCTCACTGGGCGTAGGAAAGACACCGTAAGAAAGCCTCTTAGGATTTTACTTAACGATAATACGGCGAACAACTAGAAAGACAGTTAGGCGACCATTTAAGCGATTCCTATTCGGAAGTAGGTTGTAATGATATGAAAAAAGCTGTGGAAACAGCAGTGATATCTGTTAGTAAGGCTAACCATAAGGCTAGGATGAAGCCGTGGATCTCTGTAGCATCCACCGGAATAATGGATGCTCGAAAACGTATCCCACCTGACTCTGAACATGATGAAGAACGAAGTCAGCTTAAGCGCAGGCTGATGAAAAGACTACACAACAGTGGTGGATGGCAAAAGCAAAAGCGATGGAAAAGGCAGCGGCGATAGGCAACACTAGACAACTTTTCCGCCTTATTAAAGAAACTGGTATTAAGAACCCGAATGTGAGTGAGACTATCTCGGAAAAGGATGGTCTTATTATCCATTCTCAATCCAGGAGACTGGATCGATGGGCAGAAAACTTTAGGGATCAGTTCAACTGGCCACGAGCCACTCTTCGGTTACCCACGATCTCCAGTCATCCTGAATGGCAAATCGACCTAAGTCTCCCTAGTCTTAATGACGTTGAGAAAGTGTTAGGAAATCTGAAACGAGGACGAGCTACAGGCCCTGATAGACTGACCCCTGAGATATTTAAGGATGGTAGTCCAGTTTTAGCAACTAGGCGGACTGAGATCTTAGGTAGAATCTGGGAACTGGACGCAATCCTATCCGACTGGTCTCAATCCTTGATTGTCCCAATCTATAAGAAAAGACAATAGTCCTCTTTTGACAGTCACAAAGGAATCAGTCTTACTAATATAGTTTCTAAATTGTTAGCCTCCATTATACTTAGACGCCTTACTAGTGCTCGCGAAAAGCAGACTGGAGAAAACCAGGCTGGTTTTCGACCTGGATGTGGTTGTATACACCACATCTCCACACTAAGACAGGTCCTGGAACACACACACATTTAGACGTCCAACAATAGTTGTGTTCCTGGACCTAAAAGCGGCATTTGACTCAGTGGATCGTGAGGTTCTGTGGCAGTGTCTGTCATTGGAAGGTGTACCAAAGAAGTATAACAACCTCATATAAGCTCTCTACTCGAACACCACTGGTCGAGTGAGAGCCTATGGTGCCCTGTCATCGGAATTCTCTACTTCGAGTTGTGTCCGTCAGGGCTGTTCACTTTCTCCATTCTTGTTCAATTTTGTCATAAACATTCTCTTAGAAATAACCTTATCCTCGTCTGAATTTTCAGGAGTAGACCTATTACCAGGAAGCTCGCTTATCGACTTAGAATATGCCGATGACATAGTCCTACTTGGTGAAGAAGTTGACGCAATGCAGAGTCTTCTGACTACCCTAAGCAACAATGCAAGCATGTTCGGGATGCGGTTTTCGCCCTCCAAATGCAAAATGAACTGATAGCGAGTGAAGTATTCGAACGTGTAGACCGCTTCACTTATCTGGGGAGTCTCATCAGTGCTGATGGCCTGGTGACTGAGGAAATCTCAGCTCAGATACAGAAGGCTCGATCTGCTTTTGCCAACCTGCATCACCTATGGCTCAGGCGAGTTATCCGTTTGCCAACCAAAGGACAAGTGTACTCTGCAGCAGTTCGCTCCGTCCTACTGTACGGATGCGAGACTTGGCCGTTAAGAGTAGAGGACTTTCGTAGGTTACCAGTCTTCGATCATCGATTTCTCCGAAGCATTGCCCGTGTATCATGGGACAACCGTATAAGCAATGCTGTCGTTAAGAAATGAGTTATAGGTAGGGACGGCAAATCAATAGATGAAGTAGTGAAACTTCATCAGTTGAGGTGGTTGGGACATGTGTTACGTATGCCTAACCACCAACTGCCGCGACGAGCCACGTTTTGTAGTGTAGGAGTAGATTGGAAGAGAGCTAGTGGCGGCCAAACCAAAACATGGCAGAAATCTATGAAGTCATTGACGAGTGGACTTAGCCATGTCGGTAGGTGTAGGCTACCTGGTTGGGGTCCGCGAGACGATAATCATCGATGGTTAGCGACCTTGAACGACATGGCTCACAATTGTTTGCAGTGGCGCAGGTGCATCCACTCTTTGTGTCCTATGAAATTCTAAGCTTCTGCAATCCTCATAATCTCTACCTTTCTCCTTCTAAAATCATCTTACTGAATTATACTTCTCGTATTATATCTTCGCTCCTTAATCTTCTCCATTACAGCTAATACTTCTATTATTGCTATCACTCTTGGATTTGAACTGACAGTTGTTTCTCTGTGCTGATGGGGCATGGCAACCTGAACTTACGTACGAAGTTCTGCGGTGTATCTGTCTCTCTGTCCTATATCGTCAGTCACCAGGCCGTCGGCACTGGTGAAACTCCAGATAAGTGAAGCGGTCTACACGTTCGACTACTTCACTCATTCAGGTGTCGATGGAACTCAGTCGAAAAACAACATTTTGCATTTCGAGGGTAAGAACCTGATCCCGAAATTGTTTGCATTGTTGCTTATGGTAGTCAGAAGACTTCATTTTGTCGGCGTCTTCTGCAAATAGTGATATGTCATCGACATATTCTAAGTCAGCAAGCGAGTCACCTGTTGAAAGGTGCACCCGTGAGGAGTCAGACTATGATAATGCTAGCTCTAGAAGCATATCTACGACAAAGTCAAACAACAATGGGGTGAGTGGACAGTCTCAACGGACACCGCTTCAAGTAATTAATTCCGATGACAGTTCACCATAAGCTTTCACCCGACCAGTGGTGTTCGAGAAGAGAGCTTTTATAAGGTTATTGTACTCCTCTGGTACACCTTTTAATGACAGACTCTGCCATAGATCCTCACGATCCACTGAGTTCAGTGCTTCTTCAAGGTTGAGAAATACTACTACTGTGGGGCGTCTGGACCTGTGTATTTGTTCTAGGACGTGACGTAGTACGAATATGCCGTCTCTATAGCCACGTCCAGGTCGAAAACCTAGTCTGCTTTTCATGAGCGTCGGAATATTATTGAGGCCAATATTCTATATTAGTTAGAATGATTCCCTTGTGACTGTCAAAAGAGGACTTTTGTTCTTCCTTATAAATTGGGACAATCAGTAATTGAGACCAGTTGGATGGGATTACGTCCAGCTCCCAGATTCCACCTATGATCTCAGTCAATCTAGCTGGACCACCATCCTCGAAATTCTCAGGGGTCAGTCTATCAGGTCCTGCTGTTCTCTCACGCTTCAGAATTCCTATCGCTTTCTCAACTTCACAAAGCCCAGGGGGACTTACGTCGATTTGCCATTCAGGATGATTGGATATCGTGGGCAATGGAAGTGTGGCTGGAAGCCAATTGGACGGATCTCTGAAGTGTTTAGCCCATCGATCCAATCTCCTGGATTGAGAATGAATCATAAGCCCATCCCTTTCCGAGATAGTTTCACTCATATTCGTGTTCCTAATACAGGTTTCCTTGATGAGTCTGAATAGTTGCCTACCGCCGCTGCCTTTTCCATCTCTCTCGCCTACGCCACCCACCACTGTTCACGGTCGTTGTGTAGGCTTTTTATCAGCCTGCGCTCCTCATCGCACTCAGAGCTAGGTTGGATGAGTTTACCAGCATCCATCAGTTTGGTAGATGCTATTGAAATCCACCCCTACTACCGAACCTTGTATTTTACCTTACTAGTAGATATCACTGCTGTTTCCACCGCCTCATTCAAGCTGCCTCAGGTTGGACGTCACTTACTATATGGCTGCCTAACTGTTTTTCTAGTTGTTCCTGAATTATATTCTTAGCTTTATTATCATCAAGTAGCAGAACCCTAAGAGCTTTCCTTGCTGTGTCTTTCTTACGCCTCAAACAAATGAGCGCTCGCACAAGAGCATGAGCTGAATCTATACATGTGCCCCACAACGAGCGACGGCCCTCTATCGGTGGCTGATGGCAATGTGATCTAACTGTGTCCAAAGTTGATACGACTTTGGAGGTCGTCAGGTCAGTAGATGCTTTTCCTTATGCTCAAAGTTGGTGTTTGCTAGAAATAGGCGGTTATCTAAGCACAGTTGCAGCAGACGGTCGCCATTGTCTGTTCTCTGAGCCGCGACACCATAACATCCACCCAGGTGTCTGTCCTTTTCACTTAGTCCACCGACTTAAGCATTAAAGTCAGCAGCCATTATAAGAGCGCCTAACCTTTTGGAGGTCCGAAAGCTTTCTTTCACCTCGTCCGATCTGCATTCAGTGGGAGCGTAGGCAGATACGACGAAGAGGCAACGGCGGGTTTCCCTATCTTTCCGAATCCTTATTGTCCCGTTTAGTTGGACAGCGCAAAAGCGACTGCGTACTGGGATCCAGTCTAACAGAGCTAGTTCTTCTCTGGGACTCAGTGCTATACCTACGCCAGCGAGACCCCGGGAAGCAGCATCAGGGATTCCAGAAACACGAAGAACAGGGTTTCAGGAGACCAGGAACGACGTTTCGCGAACTCGCATCGTTTGCATTGGCTGTGCACTGTGATAAATGTATGTGAGAAGAGTTAGTCGTGGAGATAAGAGAGGTATTAGGGGGTGTAGGAAGGATTTGGTTTAAACCAATTTGGTCTCGCGTGCTGTTACGGGTTTGAGGACGGTTGTCACTTGCCGGCTGCCCACACCGTGGGTGTTTCTTGAGGAACCTGAAAAGGAAGATAGATTGGCGTTGGTCTTAACGACCTTGGAGAATGACCACAGAGCCCAAGGGACAACTGCTTGAGGCCGGTCACGCACGGCCTTTTCATGAAAGGTTTTTGAGTAATAGCTCTGCACTTGAAAGCCCTTAACGCCGGAGACGGAAATCGGTGAGGTAGGGTGAGGTGTGACATTTTTAGGGTCGACTTTTTCTAACCCTTCCTTTCTTGTGAGAAGGCAGCATCGCTGCACATGCTGGTTGTCCGAGGGAAACACCTTACCGCTGTCACACCCCTCTGCAGTCAGCAGTACGACTTTGCCCTCAGACCTTGAGTAGCTGCTTTTAGTCTCATCGTTCTCCAATCGACCTGCATCGCATGGTAGAACCTTCAAAAACATATGTTCCAGCTAATATAGCTCGGTTGAGTTATCACGATAGGCAAGCCCGATCACCACGTCAAGGTAGCAGCTACGGGCGGTTGTCAACGCATACAATAAGACAGGATACAAACTATTCAAATTTTACGTAATCAGGATTAGTGTGATATCTTCTTCAAGCTATATTATAATGTATATCCACCATGAAGATGACACTCTGTGCTATCACTTGCTACCAAAAGTGAGTCATTTGGAATATGGTGAAAGGCAGTACATTAGGAAAGTCATAGGGTTGCTGAAATAACAAAGTATATCTGTTTAGCTAAATCTGAAACGACACACACCTATTCTGATTGCCCTTGGTGCCGATACGAGGTTTGTGAAGGACTAAATAATTACATCTTATATGTGATTTTGTAGCAGCTGCTTTACTACAAACTGGTGGTTTTGAAAATGGTTCGGTTTAATCATTACTGATACTGTGTAATGATATAAACTGAGGTAGATATCGAGTATTAATGACTCAAGATTTCAGATTTTTAGAAGTCGCAGTTGGTGAGAATTTTGCTGTGGTCGCTCTGTGCAGTTTCATCGTTGCTAATACTAATGGATTTTGTGTTGGTCATCCTTACATTTTAACTACATCTTTCACTGACATTTCGCTGTAAAGTTATGTTACATATTTCCATGAGAAATATTTTCTGTAGGTTTATTGGTCTCTGATTGTATTCAATATTTCTTTACATTGAAAAGCGTGTTTCTTCTGTGAGGAAATTTTTATTTATGGTAATTAAAATTGATCGTCTGTAGGGTAAGGCGGCTCTTTGAATTGTACAGTAACAACAGTTATAATGGGCAGCAATTTTCTTCAACATGATCATTAGATCGTAGCATCATCTGGCAGTGTTGTAGACATCTTAATTTAAGATCCATGAGTAACGTTAACAAAATAAAAAGAAGCAAAACATCTGCAAAGTAAGATGACATAGGAAGTCCCAATCTGATATATTTATCTTTACTGAAAGAAACAACTTTCCAGGTTTAGGTTTCATCTTGGACATAAATCATAAATAGGAAAAATTAATATCACATGTTAGTTCCTGATGTACATCATCATGCAAAATGCGCAATTACTGAGTATTTCTAATTCATTGATTGCACTTTACCAGGAACCCGATAGATTCCCAGTCTATTTGATTACCTAGAAACGTGTGTACATAAACGCAGCAAATACAGTTGTAAAGCAGTAGTAAATAGGTAAGCCAATGGTTTTCTCGCACACAGCGATAAAATAAAAATGATATATATATATTGTTGATTTCCATCTACGGTCATTTCTTGCGCACTAAAATTCAGAGGAAGCATAAATGATCTAAGGAGTAGATGATGAACAAATATCAACGCCTCCCAAGGCGAACTGATGCTCCAAATGAACTCCGAGAACTTCCAGCACTGAGTGGATTTCCGTGATTGTCCAGAAGACCAGTTGCAGTAGCTGGCCGGGCAGGTGGTATTGAAGTGCTTAAAAGACTTCCTGTTGTTGTAGTGGAGGAGGATTGGTCTAAATCTTGCTCTTCTGCATCATGTTGCGAGTTGCTATTCGCCCCAGGTACAGAGTAACTGACTAATGCACCACTAGCTGAACCTGAAACGCAGTTCGCTTTCCTCATGGCAATTTCCAAAAGTTCTGCATCACTCAAATTTCTACTCGCGACTGAAAGTAGCGAGAGCATTTCTTCGTGAATACGTGATTCCGGGAATTCTACCTGAAATATATATATATATATATATATATATATATATATATATATGTACAGCGAGAACGTCAACGTAAATTAAACTTCATACGAATGCAATGCAGATAGACAAATTAATACGAAAAACTAAATATGCAATCAGAAATGGTTACTTATAAAACAACACACGTTTCAATCTTCGTCACCTTTGGTATTTTTGATTGATTAGGGAACTCTGATCTTCACAAATAAATTTCCTCGCACTCTCGATATACACTAACGTCAGTCAGTCAGTCAGATGCAACGTAGAACTTCGTACGTAAGTACATCAGTTCATGTCGCCATACCGCATCAACACAGAGATGTAATTGTCAATTCAAATCCAATAGTAGAAGAGGTAGTAAAGGTATTAGAAGTAATCGGAGAGGTTAGGATTAGAAGATATTATTCAAGAAGTGTGATTAAATGAGAAAAGTTTAGTAAGTCAAAACTAGAGTTGTTGAAGAATCCAGAAGATTAGGATTTGAGAGAACACAGAGAATAAATGCACCGGCGCCATTGCGAACGATTTTGAGCCATGTCATTCAAGGTCTCTAACCATCGATTATTATAATCTCGCGGACCCCAACCAGGTAGTACGTACTTACTGAACCTATGTTGAGACTAACCTGCTCAGCTTATTAGTACTTCAGTTTTTGCAGTCTGAACTTATACGTTAGTGTTTATAACGTATAAGCTCAGACTGCAAAAACTGAAGTACTAATAAGCTGAGCAGGTTAGTCTCAACATAGGTTCAGTAAGTACGTACATTAGTTCAAGTTGCCTAAAAACATTAGCACAGACAGATGAGATGGTCAGTTCAAATCACAGAGATAACAACATTTAGTAGTAATAGAAACGATTAGGGATTGAATATACAATTCAAGAAGATGTAGATCAATGGGATTAAAATCGATAAGACCGAGGAATGCAGAAGCTTAGGGTTTATGGAAAGACAATAGATCTACCTGTGCGATTGTAAGTGATCTTGAATCATCTCTGTAAAATTCAGTCACAACGTAGAACTTCGTACATAAAGTTCAAGTTGCCATACCAGTTCAAATCACATAGTGGTAGAGAGTAAAAATATTAGCCAGTTCGAAGATATTATTTAAGAGCTGTAATGCAGTGAAATAAATTTAAGAAAAGATAAAGGCGATGAAGAATTAAGAGGATAAGGATTTCACAGAACACTAAAAATAGATACACCTGTGCTATTGCAAACGGTTGTAAGTCATGTCATTCGGGGTCGTGGGCCATCGATTACCATCATCTCGCGGACCCCAATCAGCAATTCGACACTTAGCAACATGACTCAGTCCATTAGTCAGTGACTTCATGGAATTGTGCCGTTTGGCCGCCCCAAGCTTTTTTCCAAACTACACCGCAAAACAGCTCGTCGGGGAAGTCGGTAGTTGGACATATGTAACACATATCCCAACCGCCTCAACTGATGAAGTTTCAATACTTCACCTATTGATTTGCCATCCTTACCTAGCACCCGTTTCCTAACAACAGCTTTGCTTACAAGATAGACGAGCGATGTTTCAGAGACACCTATGATCGAAAACCAGTAACCTGCAAATGCCTTCTACTCTCACTGGCAATGTTCCATAGCCATAAAGTAGGACGGAGCGAACTGCTGCGCAGTACACTCGTCCTTTAGTTTTGCAGACGGATATCTCGCCCACGCCATAAGTGAGGTTGCAAAGGCCAGTCGACTATTCTGTATCAGTGCCGAGATTTTGTCGAATACCAGACCATTAGCACTGATGAGGCTCCCAAGATAGGTGAAGCGATCAACATGCTCAACTACTTCACTCGCTATCACTAGTGCAGGTGACGACACAAGCCAATCCTAAAGCAACATTTTGCATTTCGAAGGGGGGAGTTG
>OX103972.1:47407742-47430008 GCA_944470395.2 Schistosoma turkestanicum | reverse complement strand
TAGGCTACTATATCTAGTTCTACGGAGTATCATGATATTGAAGCGAAAGATCAAAGCCGCTTAGCGCGTCCTGCTGATGTTTGATCTCAGTCAACTGATGGATGGTCATATACTAGTCCAAGTATTCATAGCAACATTGATAGTGTTAGTGTAAGTGGCAGCGGTTGTAGCTTGACGTTAAAGCCAACTTGCTAACCATCCCGCAACTCGTCATTAACTGTGTATAGTCGGAACATCATTCTGGACAACAATAACGTCAATGTGGAGGTGAAACGTGATGTGTCTATTAATAGTGTGGTTGATGTGAATAATAAACGTTATGGTAACGAGAGTGGAAACACTATAGGTAGTGCTGCGTCTCCGGTTGCTGTTACTAATGTAGATTCTTCGAGTGCTTTAGATCGAGACGAAGTCGGATGTTTGAGTGTAGAGAATGTAGGCGATGGTGGCAAAAGCATCCGCCACAGTGATGGCACTGCTGAGAGGGCTAACATTCAGTGCCCTAGGTGCAATGAGGAGTCATCTAGGTTTAATGGACATGCTGCTGTGTTGAATATGCAGTATGATGAATCGAGCATGGAATTGTCCACCTGTCGCACTCCACCACTTTTTACTTGTACTACCAACAGTGATAAGATAGATGACGTTAAGAGCATTCCTAGTAAGGAAAGTATTGTTGATTGAGTCGAGTTGGACACTGTATGAGTCGACTGGATACCATGGGAAGATGACTTCTTCTTGTAGAGCTGCGGCTACTAATGATACTAGTATTGATATTACTGCGGATAATAGTGTTCGAGGGAATTTGAGAGACAATCATCGTCGTCGAAATGATCGTACGTTACGCTGACAAGCATAAGAAACGATCTGATGCTACTACTTTTAAAAAGCGTAAACTTCGTTCTCTTTCAGATGCTGTGACTTGCAATGGAGAAAGTTAACATCAGAAGCGTAGCAGTGGCAGAGATGGTAAAGAGACAGAAAGTGTGAGCAGTCCACCTAAAGTAACTGGTCAATCTACTTCTTCGAATGATCCTTCTAGAGTTTTAAGGTCATCGAAAAAATGTAAAGCTGATTGAAGATGCACAAGGTTGTGCAACTGCAACTGTTCCTACTCCGGTTGACTTTCCCTCGAGTGACGATGAGAAGGAAGCGTGTGATGGTAACAGCCTGTCTACAGTGTTACATGATAACGATGATGTTGATGTGCACATGTCTTGTGTCTCTGAAAAGGAACATGAAGGGATTTAGCGGGCCACTGTAGAATCAATTTTCAAGGTTTTGTTTTCGGAAAAGCCTTTCATGTATAATTATTTGTGTTATGATATGAATGACTCTTTCTGTTGATATTTCGGTTCTCTATTTCATTCCATTTTGAGATTTTATCATTGTATATTGCTATTATTTCTATATCTTGTGATAATGTCGAGGTTTTTATGTTTCCTTCCGAACTGTACATATGTTGTTTAAATTTGATATTTAATATTGCTGGAGCAGTATTTGGATTTGATACAATGGCTGTAACGGACTGGAAGTACTTATTATTCCAGAAACGAAACACGTTGTGGTAATTGAAACTCGAAAATGTATTATTGCTTCTGAACTTTTTCTCCCAGAATTATCGTTTTTGGTTTCGGACTGGGTGAGACGCGTCTGAACCTGCACCTTTTGAGTCAAAGGCGAACTGCAAGAATAACTGTTTCGTTTTACCTATTGTATAATAATACACAATGATCACTTTCCCGGTTATAAGCGTTATACTCCGTTATTCATACTGAGGTAATACCGATATCATACGAAATAAGGTAGAACGTACAACATGCCAATAAACCGTAATGACAGCAACACGTACAGAAATTTTGCATTTACGGAGTACGAATCATCAAACAGTACAGTAAAACAATCACTGATGCGATTTGTTGTAAATCTGACTGTTCCAAATAAACATATCACAAGTGAAGAAAGTATAAATATTTCAACAAATTTAATTTCATCATCACAGTCAACTTGAGAGATCACTATCAGTTGAGTCTATTATTATGCGTCTTAAAATGCCCTTTACATTAGTGTTGTTAGCAATTTTTTCTCTCAAGTAATCTTCGTTTAGATATTTATATTTCTGAAGTGTGCTGAGTAACCTATATTGTAATGGAAATCGCAACTGTTCATTGAATCTTCTTGCATTGTACTTTTTCCTGACAATCGATTATAGTTGAACACATGTAAGACGTTTTCAGTGAACAGTCTTTGTTTTCATCTGGAAAGAGATTGGACATAACGAGACTAAATAAGAATGAACAATATGATCATTGACGATGTAGAATACAGAACGAATATTTTGACACTATTTTGCCTCTTTCGTTGTTGCACAAATTACAAACTGATAACATTCCTTTAGTTCGCTATATAGGATCATCAACGTAGTCTTACTAAATTTTCCCTGATAACGACTTCAAAAACTGCACCTCAGTGTGTGTATATATGCGTGCCTACTGCCTTATAGCAAGGTAAACCTAATGTCACCAAATAAAACGAACTAAGTCCAACTTAAGTGCAGGAGAGTTTGCACATTCACCTAATTTAGTTTACTTCAATTTGTTTGTAAGCTTTTTGATATCATATATGTCTGCGTGTGTGGAACGATAATCGTTACTAAAAATCCTTTATATCCCTACAGCCACTAAACTAACTCTCCAACAAATTTGAATATTGCATAAATGATTATCAGTACGTAGCTTCGATGTTTCAATGAAGAAGTCGCTTTCACTGAGAAAGATTAACACGAAATACAATCGATCATCCATAAATAAGTAATCAAGCACCACTCGCAACATGGTGTGGGCGATAACTTCAAACCACCCATGTTTGTGGGGCGGAACATTTTGTTTGCTTTCGGCTCTTTAGATTGATTAGACAAATTATCAGTAACACTGAGGTTGCTCTTATACGCTTGCTACTTCTGTAGTTCATGTTTCCAACACTATGCTGAGGTCGCTATTCTGTCGAGACACCTGCAACATTCTTACTCAGGCGCTAACAGTATGACTTAGAGGTTGGCATTCAATAATAAAAAAAAACAGTTAGACAGTGCGAGATTTTATTCATCAAATTTTTATTTTTACGAACTCTACTCTTTCAACTGGAATTTCGATTTCAACGTACATAAATCCAGCTTCTTACTTCGACTTCTCTTCTGTCCACCTGACACTGCACAACTCTTCCTTCTTTTTGCTGTACTCCTTTATCTGTGTGTTATATTCTTATATTCCCATAATTTACTTTAATTTAAGTGGTCAGAATGAATTTTATCTTGACTTATTACTGTATTGACTACCTAAACATGACAGGTTAAGTAGTGCTTTGGTTATATGTATACACTTGCCAAACTGCTGCCTTTTTCTCTCTCTCTTTTCATTTTCAGAACCCCATTCACGGTGGGAAATCCTTGGCTACTCTAGGGGACATGCACCCTAGGTACATGACTGTCTGGATCACAGCTCGTATCAAGCGCGTTCCATATGACCTTACCCAACTAATTCACTATTGATCTCGTCAAATCGCCAAAAGAACCTATTGTGCATCTTCCTTCCTTATTTGTACTCTACTATTGAAAATGTGGCTGTATTATACTGTTTCTGTCAGTGACATGGTGTAAACTGACTCATACTTATTTTTACTGCTATAACTTTACTGTAATTGTGAAAGCATTTGTGACAATTTGATCTAGCCTGTAAACTGGCGTGACTCTTGTAACGTAGTTATTTGAGAATAAATTATTAATTATTATTATTAACAGGACTGCATGACTGTTACAGTGAACATTCAACTATAGACAATTCCTGATAACACAAGGGATAATAGACACGTTTATCTCGAACAAGATATGGATATGCACGTTATACTTCACCTTGTAGATATTGTTGAGTCTGTAGACTCTAGAACTTAAGGTAAAATAGGAATTCAAATGGACACCAAGAAATATAATGATACCTACATTTTTAATCCAGGTGGTTCGGATGCTAATTTACTTGAATACGGTGTAGAATCTTTTTTTAATATTTTGTTTTTTGGAAAATCCCTCCATGTGTATATATTGGTGTTATGATATGACTGACTCTTTCTGTTAACATTTTGGTACTCTATTTGATTCCATTTTGAGATTTTACCTTTGTATATTGTTATTATTTCTATATCTTGTACTTATATTGGAGTATTCATGTTTGCTTCTGAAGTGTATATATGTTGTTTAAATTTGATATTTAATATGGCTACAGCCATATTTGGATTTGATACCGTAGCAGTAAGAACTGGTAGCACTTATTCTTTTGGAAACGGATACCCATAGTGGTAATTGTGAATTAGAAGGTGTATTAATAGTTAGGTAACTGTTTGTATCTCCATTTTATAATGAAAATATTGTTATATGTAAATCATACATATTATTGTTCGATGATCAAAAAACTAAGCATCATAATTCATTACTAAGTGCCTCCAATCACACACAAATATACAAATGTTTATCATCTCGGTATATAGGAGCAGACTATAAGGACCACCGGAATAACTTAAGAAACAAAATTATAATAAAAGTGTGTTTCATCTAGTGTCTACATTCTTTAATTCCTTATATGACCTTCACGTAATCAGATGTTAATTCATCCCTGCCATTTTCTAGTATTATCATGTTTTCATTGATTATGTTAAGCGTATTTTCAACTGAAATACAGAGTCTGTTTTTTTAATTCAAGGTTTGTCGTTAGTTATTTGGTCCAAAGTTTAGTACGAACCTAATAAATTGACATTCAATATATGATTTGAAGTAATTGATGTGTGCCGGTTATATTGTTTATATTGAATTTCGTATACAATTGTCTTAACAAAGCGCTGGGGAAGAGTGATGTGAGTTTGTTACTTTTTACAACATGATATCACTAAATCTTCAATTTTTATGTCAATACACTGAATTGTATCGATAAGCAGATAAGCGGATTTGTGAGTGGATAGATACACAGTGAATCATAATTGTGATCCATTGCTGATTGCTTTCTGCTTGAACAGTAAAAATACATCAGTGTGAAACTACTTTTCGGAAGTCTAAGAGAACTTTGTTAATCCTTTCTAGTCAATATACCGCTTTAAGTGTAGGAAATTAACGAAGAAATTAGCATTTACATTTTCAAGTAATTTATGTATTTACTTATCACGTTTATTGGTATCTAACATTTCACCCAATTCTCTTAAAGATCGAGTTATTGTTTTTACTCGAAGAAAATATTTCAACCATGTTAATTTGGGAATTTGGCGCAATTTCAGAATCGGAAAACAATATAACCTGTAACTATACAAAGTCGTGTATGTAAGTAACTGACCTTCATTGAAAATTCATCAATACGCTCGATAGATTCAGAGAATTTTCATTGGGAGAACCACATCGCAAATCTGGTTATATCCTAATGTAAGCCATAAAACCAAAAAAACTTCAAAAATAATATTTTGTACATTCTTATTGGTCATCTTTGAACACAAAGATAACCAGTGGTAATCAGTTCAATCACAATCCCACAACAAATTCAAAATACAGGCATATCAGTAGGAACTGTTTCATTTTATAAATGACTAATATTCAGTCCTCAAGACAATCAATTACCGAGTCGATCATGTTTCAAACATATGCTCTCAAATATATTGCTCATCTGAAGTGCTGTCCGTTTCAAAGAAAACTGCTTATAACTCGTGCTATGCTTGGTGATTGCCACATTTCATTTTGTTGTTCAATTTTTTTTAACGTTTCAGAGGTATTGCTATATTATTGGCGCTCATCATAATACTCATCAAAGCATTGCATACAGCATCTACAAGGAATACCATCATCATGATTATAACGGTTAGTCAAACATGATTTTAACTGATGTTTAGGCTGTTGTTTGTATTTTCAGTGAGGTTCCAATGAGGTTGTATAGTGGTCAGGATTTACTCTGATACGCACTAATATTCAAATGCATCTCTAAAAAAAAGATTGGAGATTAGGTGCATATCAAGGGAACCAGAAAAGAACAGATGTATTAAAGCACGGTAATTCTACCGTTTCCGTAGCAGTTGAGATAAAATCAACGCAAAGAAGCACGCAACTAAATGAAAATGAAGGGAAAGATGAAGTACACCTAAAATACTTTTCGATGCACAAACTGTGAATGTGAGAACAAGGCTTGACCAGTTCATTGTCAGTAATTTTTATCACGGCTAATGTGTTCCAAAATGCATTTATCATAATCTGACATGTTTATTGTTAACTTTTTAGTTGATCATGACGAACATCGATGTTGGATTATTGACTGCATCTGGATTTTGGTATGAGCAGGTCATCGCTTTAATTGTGCCTCTCTTGACACTAATGAGTGCTTTTCTTTCGGGTCTAGTAATGAAAGGTTTTCCCGTGAAACGGAGGATAATTTCACTTACAATTTGCTTTTCACTATTGATAGCTGAATTCATCTTCAGCGTTTTGGGCATAATTTGCAGGATTGCGGTAACCAATATGGTAAGTTGACCTTGAAGTATCAACGTCAACGTATTGAAAAAGATAACTGATTTCATTTCTTGCTTTATAAATTAATGTCACATAAAATAACTAACCATAAGGTATTGTACAACACGACGACTATTATCGAAATATTGTTTTCAGTTTGTGCTGCATATAACCTTATTTTAAGAAATACTAGATACAAAGTAAGGACAGAAGTCCCTGTTTTATTTATTGAAGATCTAGAGATTATAGTCAATCTGCACTAGCGCGGCAATCATTTTATCAGTTTATTCAAATGCACTCATCTCGTTCACAGTAAACATACGGAACAGTACTGTTAAATGAAAAGAAACACACTTTATAGTTAATAAACTTATTGTCATCAACAACATGAACAGTTTCACACTTAACATATTCTGAACACAAAACCAACTAAAATGTGATTTAACACAAAGCATTTATATCATGCTCAAATCAGTTATTATATCTACTTTTGAGTAAGATTTTATTGATAATAATTAAAAATCCACATAATCATTTCAAATGAAAATTCGTTCTAGATTGTGTTTCCAATTCTGTCAGCGATTTGTTGGTGCGGTGCAATGTTTATCGTGAGTTTCTGATAAAAGACTGAATTTCGATTTCTACATAAATGTTTGAACATCGTACTCCCTGTACATGGTGAATTGTTGAAAATAATACTTCATACTAAAACTATACATCTGATTTACTTACATTAGTTATTCATAATAGATTTTTAAGTGAAACGCCGATAGTTACAACACAATAAAAAATTATACTTGTAAGTGAGATACTGATGAGTGAAAGATCACAGAAACATATCCAGTTATTTTGTCAATAAACTGGACGTTTTCTCAGTTTATGTGGTTGATCTATTAATCAAAAAATTCACCGACCTAACATTTGCAGGTATTGTGTTGGACAATACACAATCACGTCAGTAGTGAATGTTCTTTATATTTTCATATAAAGATAACGTGTTTAGTTGCTTTATTTATTGTCAGACTAAACAATACTGTTTTTGCAATTACAGGCGATTGTATTGACAACATACTATTTGAAAAAATGCATGAAATCGAAAGATTACTCGGTAGAATATATGACTTTTCTGCTTTCAGTGGTATATATGATCATGTTGATGATTTCACAGTTTCATGTCAAATATTTTTTTCATTGTAATCAACAATCTGTACTTTCTCGTTAAAGCAGTTATCGACAGCCAAAAATAATTGATAACTTTGCAATAAATACATTGCAGAATGAAAAATTGTTCTTCATTATTTATGGAGAATATTTTACACGTCCTCACAAGTTGTAATGTGTCTGATATGTCGCTTATTATATTTCATCTAATAAACAGTTATCGAGAGGTAATTTGATTATACTATCAAAATTATGCTGACAGCAGAACTAGTTACTTGACTTTTTTAGCTGACTGTTTTTTGGTCGATTATCGGTTTGTTTCGCGAAGTACCCGTAGTAGCAGGTAATTACTTTCGCCTGTTACCTCAAACGTAGCATGGGCCGCCCACCAGTTTCATCCAACCAACTCTGTCCTGGACTTGCCTTCCCAGTTCTGTCCAATTTTTGTTCATTCCTGACCAGATTATAACAGCAGTTCCCCTAAAGCTGGTCTCAGTTGTCCTACCTGTTTCCGATGCGTTTTACAGATGCAAAGCACCTCGAGGTTCTAATTTTTCATTTCCGCTGCAACTTGAAATAGTCTTCCAGTCTCATAGAATACACAAACCTTCTATGTAGCTAAGAGAATGGTTGCTCTGATTATAAGAAGTGGCATCGGCCGCTTGACTTCCGAAGGAACTCGGCCTTCTTGAACCTGATAACACAAAGTAAACAGACCCGAGTTTGCCGATCAGCATTTTGATCTACAAACAGCTGATTTTACCAATTTTGAGAGACCTGTACTCGTAGTTTACTGATAACTCACTAGAGCAACTAAATTTCGTGTTTAGCTTGATCTAAATGTACTTAGTCTTTTATGTAAGGCTAATAATGTCGATTTGTAACTGGATACGTAAATTGGTCCAGTGAATCTTTCTCTTCGTCAATGCATAACCGCCTAAAACTATTGAAACTTTTAGACCTCCATTGTAAATGTATTTCTACAGTGGCCGTTCCAATGGGTTCCAATAGGAGCACTCCTGTACGCTTTTCCCAGTTCCGGGTCCCAACCAATTCAAAAAGGACAAAATTCTAGAACAAAGCGTCTTATTAATTAAAAAATGGAAATACAAAGCATTACATGGAAATAGTGCTTCTTCCAGGGTTCAAGTACTCCTAAGAGTATCAGACACAGTGACAGATAAGTGACGCTAAGTCCAGCGGCCACTGCATCAATCCAAAAATGGCAGTATCCATATTAAAGATCAAATTTAAACAACATATATACAGTTCAGAAGCAAACACAAAAACTTCAATATAAGTACAAAATATAGAAAGAATAACAATATACAATGATAAAATCTCAAATTGGAATCAAATAAAATACCAAAAATGTCAACAGAAAATGTCCGTCATGTCATAGCAAAAATATGTAAACATGGAGGGATTTTCCAAAAAAAAACAAAACATTCAAAAGGGATTCTACACCGGCCCGCAAAATCCCTCCATGCAAAAAGAGCAAGCGTTTAATGACACTTTATTTAGGGTTCCCAGTTATCCCGTAATCCACACCGGAATAACGTGTAGGACTTACAGCAGTACGCCCACCCACCATCCAACATGGATATGACCTATCATGGTAACTAGGTACCTATACTTTCCCATCAGGCCCTTGATTCCTCTATCTATCGTGGCATGACCTAACGGTAGTATAAACCTTACCCAATTAACCCACACGAACATGTACAACACGTCGTAAAACTGGTCATATCCTATCCAAAGACTACATTCTCTATCATGGGGACGAGTCGCCCATCCACCACCACTTGCTCCGATCAGCAGATACCATGAACTCCGTGATGCTAACTTATCAACAGAAATTCTTGACCCATATATAATATGCAAGGGTGGGATCTCCAATTTGGACATTTCATCGTCTCCAGAAGACTTTAAGTAGCATGACGTGGGATCAATATTTATCTTTCCGTCTCCTGATACAGAGGAGGTTTGGTCGGTATTCGTCATCGTCGGTAACTCATTTGTCACATCAGTGACATCCAGTTTATTATCAACGTCATCATGATTCCGTTCTGTCAGACAAGTCGCATCGTATCGGTCTGCATGTTCTTCATGTTCTGTTTCAGAGACACAAGACATATCCTCATCAATAGCATCGTCATCACACAACACTGTAGACTGGCTGTTACCATCAAACACTTTCTTCTCATCATCACTCGACTGACAGTCAACTGGAATAGGAACAGTTACAGTTGCACAACCTTGTGCATCTTAGATCAACTTAACATTCGTGACGAGGTCCAATGACATCGAAACACTAGGAGGCTCATTCGATGAAGTTGATAAACTAGTCCCTATAAGTGGACTGCTGACACTTTCTATCTCCTTATTATCACTGTCACTACTAAGGTTCTGATGGCTACTATTTCCATGGCTAGTCGTAGAATCCGAAAGAGCATGAGGTTTAGGCTTCTTAGTAATAGTAGCATCATGTCTCCTAGGCTTCTTAGCCGTTACTGTACCACCATCACTTATCCTAGAATCTACTCTAGTTCCAGTTATATAATTTAGCCTAACTGAAGGGTTCCGAAAATAGGCTTTATTCCGTTCAGACAATCCTGCCTGGGTCTTATTCATATTTGCTGAACTCATTAACCTCTGATTACTCGAATCCAAATAACCATTCCAGGCTTTTCGAGCAGCTAAGAGGCTTTTATCACCACACACTTTGGATCCATCTTGATGCCTACACTTTTCACCTTTTTCTTTCTTTTCTATACTTAGAAAAGCCATCTTATCTGTTACACCAACCGGCTTCTTGCTAGGACACGCATCAAGAGGTTTTACATCGTTACGGTCACATACTCGTCCTTCATCAGCGTATGCTTTCGTGATATAATTGACAACTCTCTTATCTTCCGAGCGTGCTTTAGGTAGAAACGAAGAATCCTCATGTCTCACACGCAGACCACTAGTAGCTTCCGTATTATTTCCTGTTTTAACCTGATAAGCTAATCTTCCAAACCTACTACTAGCTATCTTAGCACGAGACATAATAAATTCCGTCAATTCATTGAAACTAGGCTCTCTCTCCTCTTCGTCCCACTTGATTACTAGCTCTGCCCACTGGGCTTGCATTCGACGAGGTAAGAGCCTGACTATTCGTTCTAAAGTAACCATGGAATTAGGTTCCGTTGTGCAATTTAGCTGTTCTAAGGTTAAAGCAGCGTTCTGCATTTTAATAGCCAAATTCGTCAATAATTCAGGATCATTAAAATCGGTATTCCCGGTTCTAAATAAGTCCTCTAATGAATTAAATACAATAAACGAACTTGGTCATCTGTTATTCTAGGTTCTATAAACGTTTCGATTTGGCGCATGAACCTAAAGTAGTCGCGAGACTTTCCATCAAAATATAAAAGTTCGACCTTAGGTAGTTCTAAACCCTCTATCGTAAGATAAGACATCGATAGAGGGTTTAGAACTACCTAAGGTCGAACTTTTATATTTTGATGGAAAGTCTCGCGACTAACTTTAGGTTTCATGCGCCAAATCGAAAACGTTTATAGAACCTAGAATAACAGATGACCAAGTGTCGTTTATTGTATTTAATTCATTAGAGGACTTATTTAGAACCGGGATACGCGATTTTAAATGATCCTGAATATTGACGAATTTGGCTATTAAAATGCAGAACGCTGCTTTAACCTTAGAACAGCTAAATTGCACAACGTAACCTAATTCCATGGTTACTTTAGAACGAAATAGTCAGGCTCTTACCTCGTCGAATGCAAAGCCCAGTGGGCAGAGCTAGGTAATCAAGTGGACGAAGAGGAGAGAAGAGCCTAGTTTCAATGAATTGACGGATCTCGTGCTAAGATAGCTAGTAGTAGGTTGGGAAGATTAGCTTATCAGTTAAAACAGGAAATAATACGGGAAGCTACTAGTGGTCCTGCGTGTGAGACCATGAGGATTCTTCGTTTCTACCTAAAGCACGCTCGGAAAGATAAGAGAGTTGTCAATTATATCACGAAAGCATACGCTGATGAAGGACGAGTATGTTGGCCCGTAACGATGTAAAACCTCTTGATGAGTGTCCTTAAGCACAAGAAGCCGGTTGGGTGTAACAGATAAGATGGCTTTCTAAGTATAGAAAAGAAAGAAAAAGGTGAAAAGTGTAGGCATCAAGATGGATTCCAAAGTGTGTGGTGATTAAAAGCCTCTTAGCTGCTCGATAGCCTGGAATGGTTATTTGGATTCGAGTAATCAGAGGTTATGAGTTCAGCAAATATGAATAAGACCCAGGCAGGATTGTCTGAAACGGAATAAAGCCTATTTTCGGAACCCTTCAGTTAGGCTAAATTATAAATCTGGAACTAGAGTAGATTCTAGGATAAGTGATGGTGGTACAGTAACGGCTAAGAAGCCTAGGAGACATGATGCTACTATTACTAAGAAACCTAAAACTAATGCTCTTTCGGATTCTACGACTAGCCATGGAAATAGTAGCCATCAGAACCTTAGTAGTGACAGTGATAATAAGGAGATAGAAAGTGTCAGCAGTCCACTTATAGGGACTAGTTTATCAACTTCATCGAATGAGCCTCCTAGTGTTTCGATGTCATTGGACCTCGTCACGAATGTTAAGTTGATCTAAGATGCACAAGGTTGTGCAACTGTAACTGTTCCTATTCCAGTTGACTGTCAGTCGAGTGATGATGAGAAGAAAGTGTTTGATGGTAACAGCCAGTCTACAGTGTTGTGTGATGACGATGCTATTGATGAGGGATATGTCTTGTGTCTCTGAAACAGAACATGAAGAACATGCAGACCGATACGATGCGACTTGTCTGACAGAACGGAATCATAAACCTGGGATGTCCCTGATGTGACAAATGAGTTACCGACGATGACGAATACTGATCCAAACCTCCTCTGTATCAGGAGATGAAAGATAAATATTGATCCCACGTCATGCTAGCTTAAGTCTTCTGGAGACGATGAAATGTCCAAATTGGAGATCCCACCCTTGCATATTATATATGGGTCAAGAATTATCTGTTGATAAGTTAGCATCACGGACTTCATTGTATCTGCAGATCGGAGCAAGTGGTGGTGGAATGGCGACTCGTCCCCATGATATGGAATGTAGATCCCGGATGGATATGACCAGTTTTTACGACAGTTTGTACATGTTCGTGTAGGTTAATTGGGTAAGGTTTATACTACCGTTAGGTCATGCCACGATAGATAGAGGAATCAAGGGCCTGAATGGGAAAGTAAGAGTACCTAGTTAGCTTGATAGGTCATATCCATGTTGGATGGCGGGTAGCGTACTGCTGTAAGACCTACACGTTATTCCGGTGTGGATTACGGGATAACTGGGAACCCTTAATAAAGTGTCATTAACGCTTGCTCTTTTTGCATGGAGGGATTTTGCGGGCCGGTGTAGAACTCTTTTTGAATGTTTTGTGTTTTTGGAAAATCCCTCCATGTTTACATATTTTTGCTATGACATGATGGACTTTTTCTGTTGACATTTTTGGTATTTTATTTGATTCCAATTTGAGATTTTATCATTGTATATTGTTTTCTTTCTATATTTGTACTTATATTGAAGTTTTTGTGTTTGCTTCTGAACTGTACATATGTTGTTTAAATTTGATCTTTAATATGGCTACTGCCATATTTGGATTGATGCAGTGGCCGCTGGACTTAGCGTCACTTATCTGTCACTGTGTCTGATACTCTTCGGAGTAATTGTACCCTGGAAGAAGCACTATTTCCAGGTAATGCTTTGTATTTCCATTTTTTAATTAATAAAGACGCTTTCTCCTAGAATTTTGTCCCTCTTGAATTGGTTGGACCCGGAACTGGGAAAGTCGTACAGGAGTGCCCCTATTGGAACCCGTTGGAACGGCCACTGTAGAAATAACATTTACAATGGAGGTCTAAAAGGTTCAATAGTTTTAGGCGGTTATGCATTGACGAAGAGAAAGATTCACTGGACCAATTTACGTATCCAGTTACAAATCGACATTATTAGCCTTACATAAAAGACTAAGTACATTTAGATCAAGCTAAACACGAAATTTAGTTGCTCTAGTGAGTTATCAGTAAACTACGAGTACAGGTCTCTCAAAATTGGTAAAATCAGCTGTTTGTAGATCAAAATGCTGATCGGCAAACTCGGGTCTGTTTACTTTGTGTTATCAGGTTCAAGAAGGCCGAGTTCCTTCGGAAGTCAAGCGGCCGATGCCACTTCTTATAATCAGAGCAACCATTCTCTTAGCTACATAGAAGGTTTGTGTATTCTATGAGACTGGAAGACTATTTCAAGTTGCAGCGGAAATGAAAAATTAGAACCTCGAGGTGCTTTGCATCTGTAAAACGCATCGGAAACAGGTAGGACAACTGAGACCAGCTTTAGGGGAACTGCTGTTATAATCTGGTCAGGAATGAACAAAAATTGGACAGAACTGGGAAGGCAAGTCCAGGACAGAGTTGGTTGGATGAAACTGGTGGGCGGCCCATGCTACGTTTGAGGTAACAGGCGAAAGTAATTACCTGCTACTACGGGTACTTCGCGAAACCAAACCGATAATCGACCAAAAACAGTCAGCTAAAAAAGTCAAGTAACTAGTTCTGCTGTCAGCATAATTTTGATAGTATAATCAAATTACCTCTCGATAACTGTTTATTAGATGAAATATAATAAGCGACATATCAGACACATTACAACTTGTGAGGACGTGTAAAATATTCTCCATAAATAATGAAGAACAATTTTCATTCTGCAATTTATTTATTGCAAAGTTATCAATTATTTTTGGCTGTCGATAACTGCTTTAACGAGAAAGTACAGATTGTTGATTACAATGAAAAAATATTTGACATGAAACTGTGAAATCATCAACATGATCATATATACCACTGAAAGCAGAAAAGTCATATATTCTACCGAGTAATCTTTCGATTTCATGCATTTTTTCAAATAGTATGTTGTCAATACAATCGCCTGTAATTGCAAAAACAGTATTGTTTAGTCTGACAATAAATAAAGCAACTAAACACGTTATCTTTATATGAAAATATAAAGAACATTCACTACTGACGTGATTGTGTATTGTCCAACACAATACCTGCAAATGTTAGGTCGGTGAATTTTTTGATTAATAGATCAACCACATAAACTGAGAAAACGTCCAGTTTATTGACAAAATAACTGGATATGTTTCTGTGATCTTTCACTCATCAGTATCTCACTTACAAGTATAATTTTTTATTGTGTTGTAACTATCGGCGTTTCACTTAAAAATCTATTATGAATAACTAATGTAAGTAAATCAGATGTATAGTTTTAGTATGAAGTATTATTTTCAAACAATTCACCATGTACAGGGAGTACGATGTTCAAACATTTATGTAGAAATCGAAATTCAGTCTTTTATCAGAAACTCACGATAAACATTGCACCGCACCAAAAAATCGCTGACAGAATTGGAAACACAATCTAGAACGAATTTTCATTTGAAATGATTATGTGGATTTTTAATTATTATCAATAAAATCTTACTCAAAAGTAGATATAATAACTGATTTGAGCATGATATAAATGCTTTGTGTTAAATCACATTTTAGTTGGTTTTGTGTTCAGAATATGTTAAGTGTGAAACTGTTCATGTTGTTGATGACAATAAGTTTATTAACTATAAAGTGTGTTTCTTTTCATTTAACAGTACTGTTCCGTATGTTTACTGTGAACGAGATGAGTGCATTTGAATAAACTGATAAAATGATTGCCGCGCTAGTGCAGATTGACTATAATCTCTAGATCTTCAATAAATAAAACAGGGACTTCTGTCCTTACTTTGTATCTAGTATTTCTTAAAATAAGGTTATATGCAGCACAAACTGAAAACAATATTTCGATAATAGTCGTCGTGTTGTACAATACCTTATGGTTAGTTATTTTATGTGACATTAATTTATAAAGCAAGAAATGAAATCAGTTATCTTTTTCAATACGTTGACGTTGATACTTCAAGGTCAACTTACCATATTGGTTACCGCAATCCTGCAAATTATGCCCAAAACGCTGAAGATGAATTCAGCTATCAATAGTGAAAAGCAAATTGTAAGTGAAATTATCCTCCGTTTCACGGGAAAACCTTTCATTACTAGACCCGAAAGAAAAGCACTCATTAGTGTCAAGAGAGGCACAATTAAAGCGATGACCTGCTCATACCAAAATCCAGATGCAGTCAATAATCCAACATCGATGTTCGTCATGATCAACTAAAAAGTAACAATAAACATGTCAGATTATGATAAATGCATTTTGGAACACATTAGCCGTGATAAAAATTACTGACAATGAACTGGTCAAGCCTTGTTCTCACATTCACAGTTTGTGCATCGAAAAGTATTTTAGGTGTACTTCATCTTTCCCTTCATTTTCATTTAGTTGCGTGCTTCTTTGCGTTGATTTTATCTCAACTGCTACGGAAACGGTAGAATTACCGTGCTTTAATACATCTGTTCTTTTCTGGTTCCCTTGATATGCACCTAATCTCCAATCTTTTTTTTAGAGATGCATTTGAATATTAGTGCGTATCAGAGTAAATCCTGACCACTATACAACCTCATTGGAACCTCACTGAAAATACAAACAACAGCCTAAACATCAGTTAAAATCATGTTTGACTAACCGTTATAATCATGATGATGGTATTCCTTGTAGATGCTGTATGCAATGCTTTGATGAGTATTATGATGAGCGCCAATAATATAGCAATACCTCTGAAACGTTAAAAAAAATTGAACAACAAAATGAAATGTGGCAATCACCAAGCATAGCACGAGTTATAAGCAGTTTTCTTTGAAACGGACAGCACTTCAGATGAGCAATATATTTGAGAGCATATGTTTGAAACATGATCGACTCGGTAATTGATTGTCTTGAGGACTGAATATTAGTCATTTATAAAATGAAACAGTTCCTACTGATATGCCTGTATTTTGAATTTGTTGTGGGATTGTGATTGAACTGATTACCACTGGTTATCTTTGTGTTCAAAGATGACCAATAAGAATGTACAAAATATTATTTTTGAAGTTTTTTTGGTTTTATGGCTTACATTAGGATATAACCAGATTTGCGATGTGGTTCTCCCAATGAAAATTCTCTGAATCTATCGAGCGTATTGATGAATTTTCAATGAAGGTCAGTTACTTACATACACGACTTTGTATAGTTACAGGTTATATTGTTTTCCGATTCTGAAATTGCGCCAAATTCCCAAATTAACATGGTTGAAATATTTTCTTCGAGTAAAAACAATAACTCGATCTTTAAGAGAATTGGGTGAAATGTTAGATACCAATAAACGTGATAAGTAAATACATAAATTACTTGAAAATGTAAATGCTAATTTCTTCGTTAATTTCCTACACTTAAAGCGGTATATTGACTAGAAAGGATTAACAAAGTTCTCTTAGACTTCCGAAAAGTAGTTTCACACTGATGTATTTTTACTGTTCAAGCAGAAAGCAATCAGCAATGGATCACAATTATGATTCACTGTGTATCTATCCACTCACAAATCCGCTTATCTGCTTATCGATACAATTCAGTGTATTGACATAAAAATTGAAGATTTAGTGATATCATGTTGTAAAAAGTAACAAACTCACATCACTCTTCCCCAGCGCTTTGTTAAGACAATTGTATACGAAATTCAATATAAACAATATAACCGCACACATCAATTACTTCAAATCATATATTGAATGTCAATTTATTAGGTTCGTACTAAACTTTGGACCAAATAACTAACGACAAACCTTGAATTAAAAAAACAGACTCTGTATTTCAGTTGAAAATACGCTTAACATAATCAATGAAAACATGATAATACTAGAAAATGGCAGGGATGAATTAACATCTGATTACGTGAAGGTCATATAAGGAATTAAAGAATGTAGACACTAGATGAAACACACTTTTATTATAATTTTGTTTCTTAAGTTATTCCGGTGGTCCTTATAGTCTGCTCCTATATACCGAGATGATAAACATTTGTATATTTGTGTGTGATTGGAGGCACTTAGTAATGAATTATGATGCTTAGTTTTTTGATCATCGAACAATAATATGTATGATTTACATATAACAATGTTTTCATTATAAAATGGAAATACAAACAGTTACCTAACTATTAATACACCTTCTAATTCACAATTACCACTATGGGCATCCGTTTAAAAAAGAATAAGTGCTACTAGTTCTTACTGCTACGGTATCAAATCCAAATATGGCTGTAGCCATATTAAATTTCAAAAATAAACAACATATATACAGTTCAGAAGCAAGCATGAAAACCCCAATATAAGTACAAGATATAGAAATAATAACAATATACAAAGGTAAAATCTCAAAATAGAATCAAATAGAGTACCAAAATGTTAACAGAAAGAGTCAGTCACATCATAACACAAATATTTACACATGGAGGGATTTTCCAAAAAACAAAACATTCAAAAAAGGTTCTACACCGTATTCAAGTAAATTAGCATCCGAACCACCTGGATTAAAAATGTAGGTATCATTATATTTCTTGGTGTCCATTTGAATTCCTATTTTACCTTACGTTCTAGAGTCTACAGACTCATCAATATCTACAAGGTGAATTATAACGTGCATATCCATATCTTGTTCGAGATAAACGTGTCTATTATCCCTTGTGTTATCAGAAATTGTCTATAGTTGAATGTTCACTGTAACAGTCATGCAGTCCTGTTAATAATAATAATTAATAATTTATTCTCAAATAACTACGTTACAAGAGTCACGCCAGTTTACAGGCTAGATCAAATTGTCACAAATGCTTTCACAATTACAGTAAAGTTATAGCAGTAAAAATAAGTATGAGTCAGTTTACACCATGTCACTGACAGAAACAGTATAATACAGCCTCATTTTCAATAGTAGAGTACAAATAAGGAAGGAAGATGCACAATATGTTCTTTTGGCGATTTGACGAGATCAATAGTGAATTAGTTGGGTAAGGTCATATGGAACGCGCTTGATACGAGCTGTGATCCAGACAGTCATGTACCTAGGGTGCATGTCCCCTAGAGTAGCCAAGGATTTCCCACCGTGAATGGGGTTCTGAAAATGAAAAGAGAGAGAGAAAAAGGCAGCAGTTTGGCAAGTGTATACATATAACCAAAGCACTACTTAACCTGTCATGTTTAGGTAGTCAATACAGTAATAAGTCAAGATAAAATTCATTCTGACCACTTAAATTAAAGTAAATTATGGGAATATAAGAATATAACACACAGATAAAGGAGTACAGCAAAAAGAAGGAAGAGTTGTGCAGTGTCAGGTGGATAGAAGAGAAGTCGAAGTAAGAAGCTGGATTTATGTACGTTGAAATCGAAATTCCAGTTGAAAGAGTAGAGTTCGTAAAAATAAAAATTTGATGAATAAAATCTCGCACTGTCTAACTGTTTTTTTTTATTATTGAATGCCAACCTCTAAGTCATACTGTTAGCGCCTGAGTAAGAATGTTGCAGGTGTCTCGACAGAATAGCGACCTCAGCATAGTGTTGGAAACATGAACTACAGAAGTAGCAAGCGTATAAGAGCAACCTCAGTGTTACTGATAATTTGTCTAATCAATCTAAAGAGCCGAAAGCAAACAAAATGTTCCGCCCCACAAACATGGGTGGTTTGAAGTTATCGCCCACACCATGTTGCGAGTGGTGCTTGATTACTTATTTATGGATGATCGATTGTATTTCGTGTTAATCTTTCTCAGTGAAAGCGACTTCTTCATTGAAACATCGAAGCTACGTACTGATAATCATTTATGCAATATTCAAATTTGTTGGAGAGTTAGTTTAGTGGCTGTAGGGATATAAAGGATTTTTAGTAACGATTATCGTTCCACACACGCAGACATATATGATATCAAAAAGCTTACAAACAAATTGAAGTAAACTAAATTAGGTGAATGTGCAAACTCTCCTGCACTTAAGTTGGACTTAGTTCGTTTTATTTGGTGACATTAGGTTTACCTTGCTATAAGGCAGTAGGCACGCATATATACACACACTGAGGTGCAGTTTTTGAAGTCGTTATCAGGGAAAATTTAGTAAGACTACGTTGATGATCCTATATAGCGAACTAAAGGAATGTTATCAGTTTGTAATTTGTGCAACAACGAAAGAGGCAAAATAGTGTCAAAATATTCGTTCTGTATTCTACATCGTCAATGATCATATTGTTCATTCTTATTTAGTCTCGTTATGTCCAATCTCTTTCCAGATGAAAACAAAGACTGTTCACTGAAAACGTCTTACATGTGTTCAACTATAATCGATTGTCAGGAAAAAGTACAATGCAAGAAGATTCAATGAACAGTTGCGATTTCCATTACAATATAGGTTACTCAGCACACTTCAGAAATATAAATATCTAAACGAAGATTACTTGAGAGAAAAAATTGCTAACAACACTAATGTAAAGGGCATTTTAAGACGCATAATAATAGACTCAACTGATAGTGATCTCTCAAGTGACTGTGATGTTGAAATTAAATTTGTTGAAGTATTTATACTTTCTTCACTTGTGATATGTTTATTTGGAACAGTCAGATTTACAACAAATCGCATCAGTGATTGTTTTACTGTACTGTTTGATGATTCGTACTCCGTAAATGCAAAATTTCTGTACGTGTTGCTGTCATTACGGTTTATTGGCATGTTGTACGTTCTACCTTTATTTCGTATGATATCGGTATTACCTCAGTATGAATAACGGAGTATAACGCTTATAACCGGGAAAGTGATCATTGTGTATTATTATACAATAGGTAAAACGAAACAGTTATTCTTGCAGTTCGCCTTTGACTCAAAAGGTGCAGGTTCAGACGCGTCTCACCCAGTCCGAAACCAAAAACGATAATTCTGGGAGAAAAAGTTTCAGAAGCAATAATACATTTTCGAGTTTCAATTACCACAACGTGTTTCGTTTCTGGAATAATAAGTACTTCCAGTCCGTTACAGCCATTGTATCAAATCCAAATACTGCTCCAGCAATATTAAATATCAAATTTAAACAACATATGTACAGTTCGGAAGGAAACATAAAAACCTCGACATTATCACAAGATATAGAAATAATAGCAATATACAATGATAAAATCTCAAAATGGAATGAAATAGAGAACCGAAATATCAACAGAAAGAGTCATTCATATCATAACACAAATAATTATACATGAAAGGCTTTTCCGAAAACAAAACCTTGAAAATTGATTCTACAGTGGCCCGCTAAATCCCTTCATGTTCCTTTTCAGAGACACAAGACATGTGCACATCAACATCATCGTTATCATGTAACACTGTAGACAGGCTGTTACCATCACACGCTTCCTTCTCATCGTCACTCGAGGGAAAGTCAACCGGAGTAGGAACAGTTGCAGTTGCACAACCTTGTGCATCTTCAATCAGCTTTACATTTTTTCGATGACCTTAAAACTCTAGAAGGATCATTCGAAGAAGTAGATTGACCAGTTACTTTAGGTGGACTGCTCACACTTTCTGTCTCTTTACCATCTCTGCCACTGCTACGCTTCTGATGTTAACTTTCTCCATTGCAAGTCACAGCATCTGAAAGAGAACGAAGTTTACGCTTTTTAAAAGTAGTAGCATCAGATCGTTTCTTATGCTTGTCAGCGTAACGTACGATCATTTCGACGACGATGATTGTCTCTCAAATTCCCTCGAACACTATTATCCGCAGTAATATCAATACTAGTATCATTAGTAGCCGCAGCTCTACAAGAAGAAGTCATCTTCCCATGGTATCCAGTCGACTCATACAGTGTCCAACTCGACTCAATCAACAATACTTTCCTTACTAGGAATGCTCTTAACGTCATCTATCTTATCACTGTTGGTAGTACAAGTAAAAAGTGGTGGAGTGCGACAGGTGGACAATTCCATGCTCGATTCATCATACTGCATATTCAACACAGCAGCATGTCCATTAAACCTAGATGACTCCTCATTGCACCTAGGGCACTGAATGTTAGCCCTCTCAGCAGTGCCATCACTGTGGCGGATGCTTTTGCCACCATCGCCTACATTCTCTACACTCAAACATCCGACTTCGTCTCGATCTAAAGCACTCGAAGAATCTACATTAGTAACAGCAACCGGAGACGCAGCACTACCTATAGTGTTTCCACTCTCGTTACCATAACGTTTATTATTCACATCAACCACACTATTAATAGACACATCACGTTTCACCTCCACATTGACGTTATTGTTGTCCAGAATGATGTTCCGACTATACACAGTTAATGACGAGTTGCGGGATGGTTAGCAAGTTGGCTTTAACGTCAAGCTACAACCGCTGCCACTTACACTAACACTATCAATGTTGCTATGAATACTTGGACTAGTATATGACCATCCATCAGTTGACTGAGATCAAACATCAGCAGGACGCGCTAAGCGGCTTTGATCTTTCGCTTCAATATCATGATACTCCGTAGAACTAG
>OX103972.1:47392177-47407242 GCA_944470395.2 Schistosoma turkestanicum | reverse complement strand
AATGCTCCCAGATTTCTAATCTTGATCTAAACGTTGATCAACTGATGATTTCAGTAAAAATATATTCCGCCTCGCAATTAATTTACATTCATATATATATATATATATATATATATATATATATATATATATATATATATGTCTGTTTTTCTCTGATTTTTCTTCACACTACATCTGATAGATTGTATGTATTGATAATGGCGAGCCAAGTCTTACATCAAGTCATATTATTCAAATACTCATACAAGATTTAAATGACAATCCACCAGTTTTTCGAAAGATTATTACAATGTAAGTTGGATGTATTATTGATTATTAAACTTGTTACGCAAGTGCGTGTTTTATTAATATGTGGAGAAAATTAGACATAAATGCATGAATTTAGGATTTTATGGATTAAGTGAGAAAGACATAGGTTTTGACTCAAATCCTATTCATATTTTTAGTTCAACGATATCAGTTCGTGATGAAGCTCTCCTTCCACGAACTGCAATTTCTGACCCCTACATCCTGTGTTAAATTCTAAATCGAATTCCTCACACATAGTAATTTTGTAAACCAACATTTAAACGTAGGAAGTAGGTCAACATGTTCAAGGTCATTTTGATGTTGCTCAAAGGTCATTGGGTAGTTACGGTTTTAGTCAATGGATGTTTGCCTAGAGTTTATCCTAGTTATTTGATATAGGTACGTGTGTAATTAATTTCGAGATCAGTCTTTCACTATTCATTGACTAAATGAATTTTTTTATTAAAAAACAATACAAAATTGTAAAATGATGAATTTTATGGTTTAAAATACATGAATAAAGATATAGTTGTTTACATTTTTAAACCATGAATCGGTCAATGTTAGACCAGGCCGTTTCGTCCTGGTGTGGGATTCATCAGCAGTGAGCGTCCACGTCTCCTGTAACCCACAGTATTTGAACCCAGGGCCTTCGGTGTTGTGCGTGAACGCCTAATCTCTGGAACAGTGAGCTTCACATGCAACAGTGGCATATCCAAATTATTAATCTAAATGAAGAGTCCTGAGTAAAGCGACTTACATGGTCTTAAATCATAGCATACGAATTTAGAAAACGCTTGCTAACAAGTCCCAGATAACATGAAACCCAATATACAGAGTATCCTGTCGACTATCTTTTCAACTATTTGCTTATAAATAGTGGATTCGTTTATCACATTTTATGTGTTATCTGTCAGTTTGAATCGATTCAGTGTCACTTATCACAAATTAATTATAGTAAAGTGAAATTTTTCATTTGTTAAAACTGAATAAAGGTAATTACAGTTATCATAATTACATGAATCATGTTATATAATTGTTTTAAAATCGAAATTTCCGGAGAATAAGTTTTAAATCATGTGTTTGTTTTTGTTGAATAAACCAATAAATGCTATTTTTAATTTTTATACACAATATATTAATATGTATGAGCGTAGACGTGAAAGCCTTGGCGCATGTTTCGTTCTAGCTGTTGCTGATCGTATCAGTCCAACGATTCCGAATTATTTTGCGTAGACGACTGATAATAAACACTTGTATCTTCTGGATGATGCCTTTGGTAGTTCTCCAATTTTCCACTCCATACAGTAGAACTGTCTGGATATTTGTATTGAAATTTGTGACTTTGGTGTTTGCTGACAGTTAGTTGTTTCCGGTTCCATTTGTTTTTCAACTGTAGAAATGCAGCCCTTGCTTTGTCGTTTTCGCGTCCTCACATCTGCATCGGATTCACATTGATTGTTGATAATGCTGCCTAGATATTTAAAGGACTGAACGTCCTCCAAGGCATTACTATCAAGTATGATTTGGTTGGTGTATGTTGTGTTGTACCGCGCAGAATCTTGTTTTTATTTTTATGTATGTATATTTAGACCTGTTGAGACCTCTGTGCACGATTTTGCATTTTAATCCATCATAAGAATTCCGTATGATGTCGATTATCTTCTTAGGCACGCCGTAGTGTCGAATAAGCCTTCATACTGTTTCCCTGTCCATTCAATAAGCTGAAAACATATATAGTAAATTATTCTTCCAATTATTAACCAATTAAACCATGTTATTCATTCATTTTGTAATTTATCTAACCCACATAAATGCAGTACGATAAAAGTTTATTGATTGCGCACAATTTCCTATACATTACATGCAAATACTTAATTTACTACAATTGAAATAGATAATTCATTTATTGAGAAAAAAAAGGATTATTATTATTTTTCCCCCAGTTTAAAAGTTTAAATTAGATATTATGATATTGTCATAAATGTGTGTTGTTTTAATTTTGTTTTAATATACTAAAGATGATCAATGTTAAACATCTGTATTATTGAACAAATGTTTTAATTGAAACATCTGTTCATATTTGAAAATTATAAGCAAAAATTGTGGATAAATGTAAATTTAAGAATTTTTGAGAAAAAACCTTTTTTTTAAAAATTTATTATGTATGCAGCAAGCTTAAGGTAGGTTTCTGATTCTGTCAATTCTAATAGATAATGGTTTGTGGCATACGTCGGCTCATCAATTCTCTGATGGCGTAAATACTCGGTTATACTCTTAAGCGTTGTATATCAGCTAGTCTGGATAATCATTACTAGATAACGCCGACGATGTATAAATCCGACAACAAATATAAAGCGTTGATTACGTATATTGCATTACGGGGTTGTGAAGATTGTTAAGTTACACACATTGTTGAAACCATGAGTCGATCAATGTTAGACCATCACCATTAGAAACCTGGAAGCACTGAAACACGGCCGTTTCGCCCTGGTATGGCACTCATCAGTGGCAGTGCGCATCCACGACTCTTGCACCTCACAGGATCCGAACCCTAGACCTTCCGCATTGTGCGCGAACGCTCAAACCGTTATACCACTGATCCGGTATCTAACGATGTTAATGTCTAACTAGATCAAATTCACAGAGTTGCTCGCCCTCATACATAGTCTTCGGTAGACACTGCCTACACCCGAACAGGTTGAACTTCACTGGTCACGTCTTCTTAACTAGAACTCGGAGAAGATTCCTCACGAAGCTAGTCACTAGTGAGCACAGGTAATTTGCATTACGTAGTTGTGAAGATTGTTAAGTTACACATTTTGTTAATCCACACCGATCATCACAAGCAGAAGTTATATCTTAAATGTATCGCATTACTCAAATGTTCCAACGTTTTCGCACATATCGGTTACTTTTAAGATCCTACGTAACATCAGTTGATAATAATCAGCGTGAAATTATTATTCAATAAAGTGGGAATAAAGTCAACTTACATTTACAATGAGATGATGTCTGATTGTCTCATTTTAGGACGAAATGTTTATTCATTACTCACAGACTTCAAAAGATGGTCTAATAATTTCGTGATTTCAACAATAAAAATTATATAATCTCCAGAAATTTCCTTTTGTTGATAATGGTCATGTAATCATGAGTAACTAGCTTCATGAGGGGATTCTCGAAGTTCTATTGAGAAATCGTGATCAATGGATTCCAGTCATATGTCGAAGAGGAGATAGGAACTGAATGAAAGATTAGGTAGCAATGGATGCGAGATCAGTGGTCGAGAGATTAAAGCGTTCGCGCTCAACATCAATCGTGTTGGGTTCTATTTCCGAGCACGTGGATTATGGATGTGTCTCATAACAGGAAGAAACAGATTTTTTCTGCTTTCAAGTTTTAAATGTCGATTAAGCTAAGGTTGCCTTGTGATTCAATCTATTTTTTATTATATCTATGACATGCAATAGGTCAAGGTCATTCCTTAATCACATTCCATTTAACCCTATATTCTAGTTAGCAGAAATAGATAGTGGTTAACAATGGTGTCAAGGACGCAGGTTTCGCCCTATTCTTGAACTCGTGACCAGCTCAATATAATTGCCTGTTAGAAAGGACGACCACCCTGGGGCACGTTTCAAATGTTACAAACAACATCGCGTTATCCACTTAATTCTAAAGTCCAAATAGCTACTCACTTGTTCAATGTGACAAAAATGTAGTCCATTTGTATTGCTTGTTTGAATTTTCTCACTGATATTTACGACTCCAGTTGATCGGTTTAGTGTGTATTGTTTCAATATTGACTTGAGATTACATAAAGTGAGATAAAGATATCAATCATCTACCTAGCTTAGATAAGGATATTTGGATCAGTTCCATAACTCATAAATGTAGATGCAGATTGATTCGAATCTGAATAATAAGACTCATTTATAATTGTTTAATTAAGTAAGAAAATGGAACTTTAAAATATGACCTGTCTATTTCGATCTCTTTATCAACCAACATACACAAACATCACAGTTCTAGTAACTTAATTCAAATTAAACAGTTTTAATAGTTAAGTTGGAGTTTTATCTTTTTATATTGTAGAGTTCTAGTTATTTGAGTATATTTATGTTAGCAAAAAAAGGTAGGTCATACTTTGATGTTGATAACACTTTTGAATAGGAGTTTTCAAAAAAAAATATTTAGGTCTTCTCCTTATCCGAGAAGTATTGTACTTTAGGATGAACTTAAATCATATTTAAGATGATAATGACCTTACTACACACACACGCACACTGAATGATGTCATCTTCAGTTAATACTGATAGACCAAATTAGTCAGAATTATCATATAATGGTGAAATAATCTTCCTAGATTGTTCAAGATGTCCGTTTTTTAAATCGGCACGAAGTTTAAACATAACTTTTCAGTGACTTTTTCTTCCTAGTAATTCAATTGTATTAGGTGACCCAAACTATTCCTCAGACAAGTCTATAAATGATGTCGCACAAAACCGTTGGAGCCAGCTCACTGTTGAAGAGATTAAGTGTGAATAAATATCTTGGATTAGATTGTCGTGTGCGGGGTCTTCGGATGCCGAGTGGTGGCGATATCAGGACGGAATGACCATTCATTGCTTTCAAGTTCTCAGTAGTCGCCTAAAGTTCTAATCAATTTATGATTTCAATGAGATCCTTTCTCAGTCGTTTATGGCCTATAGAACTGTTAGTCAGTTAGTTTGTTTTACTCGTTTTGGTTAGAACTGTTACTCAACTTAAACATTTTGTTTGGTAATTTCTATGTGAGAAATGACAACCTCATTCAAGTCTTACCATTTATAAACTTTTAAAACAGTACACTGTTCATACTTATCTTAATATTGATTTCCAGAATAAACGACTTATCCAGCCTGCAAACTGATTTCTCAGTATCACATGAATCGCTCATTAAGGCAGTCGTTATGTGTGGACGAATTCCTATCATATGTTCCCAACCAATTGACATGCATATACATTGAGCGCTATACGATGATATAAGCTGAACGTTTGCATTCGAAACGAATGTGCTTTGCTTTGATATACTCATCTGTAAGCCCAATTAATCAGTTTCAGTTCCTGCTTGATTGGTGTATTCAGAAAATATTGTTTGGATTTGAACTGACAGTTGCATCTCTGTGCTCATGATGTATGGTAACGTGAACTGATATACGTACTTACGTACGAAGTTCTGTGTTGTATCTACCCTACTCTCTCAAGATTCCACTCACAGCTATTATCTATTTCAACTTAGAAAAGACATTGATCGATTCATGGTTTCAAAAAAAAATGTGTAACTTAACAATCTTCACAACCCCATAATGCAAATTACCTGTGCTCACTAGTGACTAGCTTCGTGAGGAATCTTCTCCGAGTTCTAGTTGAGAAGACGTGACCAGTGAAGTTCAACCTGTTCGGGTGTAGACAATAACTACCGAAGACTGTGTGTATGAGGTTGCGCAACTCTGTGAATTTGATCAAGTTAGACATTAACACCGTTGGATACCGGCTCAGTGGTTTAACGGTTAGAGCGTTCGTGCACAATACCGAAGGTCCTGAGTTCGAATCCTGCGAGGACCAGGAGTCGTGGATGCGCACTGCCACTGATGAGTCCCATACCAGGACGAAACGGCCGTGTTTCAGTGCTTCCAGGTTTCTAATGGTGTGGTCTAACATTGATCGATTCATGGATTCAAAAATGTGTGTAACTTAACAATCTTCACGACTCCGTAATGCAAATTGTCTATAATGCCTAATCTTACACATTCAATTTGTTCAAATCATAAAAAATTGAATCAGTTTACCAATAAAAAAATAATATTCCTTATTGAATCAATTATCTAGTATTATTATTATTATTATTCTTGTATTCATTATCAGATTATCGTTTCTTGTTTGATATTTTTTTATTTTCCTTGACTCTAATAACCATCATGGGGGAAAAAACACAACAAAAATCAATAGTTTTTTATTGCAGAGAATAGTCCAATCAATAAATTTATTAATAAAGTCATTGCAACTGATGTAGACGACAGTGAGCCAAATGCTAATATTCAATATGAATTGAGTGAAAATGCAAAAGAATATTTTTATATTAATCAATTAGATGGAAGTATTTCTACGAAAATAATATTTGATCGAGAAATGAAACAAAAGTAAGTCAAATAGATTTCATTGAAGAAGTATTTAACCAACGTTTTGTTCCCTAGTATAAGACTTATCCGCATTGCTTGTCCATGTGACTGAGCTCATCATGTATATCGAGCCTAGGATCTTTGTTATTGAGCACAAGCGCGTACCTTTTATGAATATGCTTGACAAACTGACGTTACATCGATAGATTAGGGAATAAACTAGTTGAAGCTGACATTACTTCAGAAATTCTGAAAGGATTTTCCTCTAGTATCTTCTAGTTGCAAGCGTTTGAAATGACATTTTCAACAGAGATTCAATGCTAGATTTCAAGTGATAGAGACAGCTATTGAATGTTAGCATATTAGTGTGACACATGTTATACATTGAAACCCTTGTGGAAATTGTATGAATGATATATATATATATATATATATATATATATATATGACTTAGCTATATTCAATGCAAATCTTTTATCTTCTTTCTCGTCAACTCCGGTCTTCAAAATACTCAGATCGAGTCATGTCACGCATATTCGACAATCTTCTACAGACTATTTATATGTCTTATGTGTAACATATGATACATTAGGTCCTCCGGTCTCACTAGCGAACACTTAGACTATAAACTCCATTTGTTCTGTTATTTTTCCACTAAAATTTCAACGTGAGCTGTATCGGATGTGAAGCAGTCACATATCCAACAAGTGTATAGTTGAGTATCAGATGTGAATGTATGACGCGATCAACAATTTTCGAAGACTAGAAGACATGTGATAACACACGGACAATAATCTGATTTCTTCCTTCAAATCATTTTTCTTCCATTAAAACAAAAACCTGATTGAAAATAATAATCCGAAAACTAAGCGTCCAGCAAATGAACGCTTTAATCAACTAAATTTTAGTATGAAGTGATGATTGGAGGTTGTTGAGATGAAAATCCATTTGACTGAAGTTTTAGACTTCTCAGCTCTCGTTGAGCAAGGAATCCGTTGCACGCTGGTGATCCGGCCTTATAATCAGACCTGTTACCACTAAAATATACAGGCTGAGACGAATATAGTGTGCACGATGTATCCGCACTTGGAATAGTGGCCATATTACAATTTGATCGATGACACCTACGATACTGGTCACTGTTCAGTGATCGATCACTTGTAAACATACTTGCATTTGTGAGTTTTAGTAAGAAAAACAGATTTCAACATCTCATTACTGAAGTTAATGACTACAAGTCATGAGTTTTGTTGATCATTGTTTAAATACAGTGGTTGAAGTCAGTAAACTAAATAGTATATCAATATTCCTGTTCGAAAGAGTTCATTTCATGGAATTAAAAATATTGTTATTTGCAAGTATTATGCACAACCTGTTAAAATTGTAAAAATCATTTTAATTATGGTACCATTTTTACAATTTCTATTTATTTAAGTTATCAATTTCAAGTCTTTGCTAATGATCAAGGAAAACCGATTGCATTGACAGCAACTACTACAGTTGAAGTGAACATTGTTGATGTGAATGATAATGCTCCAATGTTTGTCGGTTTAGATCGTGATAATTGTTATCATTTTCGGATAGCAGAAAATCAACCACCGAATACATATGTTGGTATGTTAAAGTATATATATATATATACATATATATATATATATATATATATATATATATATATATATATATATATATGTACATATATTTGGTTTTCTATTTAGTAGTGTAGTACCGATAATAATGCTGAGCCTACTGACTTTTTTCATACCTTTTGGACAAGTCAGCAAATCCATTCATCTTGAATTATTACTGACACATCTTTTAACCTTGTCAAATATTAGCTTATAAACTTCATTGTTTTTCCATGAAACCGAATGTATGTTGCTCAATCACATTTAAAGTTTTTTTCCAACTCAAAGTAGTTACTTATACTCCATAACACTGAGTCGGCTCGTTCATTTGATTCACTTAGGCTATACATTTTGCATTACGTGGTCAAAGTCATTGAATAAATCGATCCAGGATAGACCATTTAAGGGTTTTAATATCAGCTGTTGCAAGAACGTGGTTTGTCTAAGGATAGTAATCAAAAATAAGATGGAAAATTTATTACAAAGCATATTTATTCATTCGTCCAAATGGGAGTCAGATCCGTGGTCACTAAAGGAGCTATTGTGTAGGTTAGGAAATCTAATCCATTCATAGTTCTTTTGGAAAAACAGTTCATTCACTCTAGCATCAGTTCCATTACGGTGTTTTTTGCAAAATATATTAGTTGCATGAAGAAGATTTGTGGCGATTTTATTGTTTTAATATTTGAAGTCACGCACTGATTAGTATTAGAAAACTCGTAGTACTAGATGTCTGTTTCATGTTTATAGGCGACTCTTTAACAGAATAACTGTTTGACATCGGAACGCAAAAACTGAACACACGATATTAGGGTTTGGTCGTAAACACTTTATGATGGTCAGTGTATCACTAGTTTCGTGGCGATCGGTATCCTTCGTAATTTGCTCGTCCGGACAACCGTTATTAAATAGTGCCTCAGAGTGTATAAATCAAAAGGCGAATACGAAGTGTTGAATACGTTTATTTGGCAAAACACAAATAGACCATCAAACCAAAGGCACACGGAGAGAAGTGCAAGCAAGATAGCGAGTGACGGAATCGGTAAATTAATTGATAGGATTAAAATGTACAAATTTATAGGAAAATGACTAAGTCATCAAAATATTTAAGAAGTTAACATTAAAGTAGGTTCGATGAATATTCACGTAAGTGGTGAACAATGTTCAATTGTGCTATCTTATACAAACCAGACAATAGTAAAATCCAATTGTACATACAAGTTTTTGCTGTAAAAATGACTTGGTTAAATGCTTTAATCAAAAGGCTTAGCCAAATTAGATATAAACGAACTCAATTATATATGGAGACACTACAAATTAACCTTAAGATTTAATAAGTTGGTTCACAAGTGCATATGGGAAATATGTGTATCAGAAGAAATCCGATTCAATTCGTCAATTGTCGAAACTTTATTGATTGATTCTGCTGGTATCCGTTCTTCCTCCTTAATCTTTTCCATTAGACTGCGTATTTTTAGCACAGACAAGTAGAAATTCGGTTTAAAACCCTTAAGTAATCGAGGTTGTAGCAATATAAGAGGAGATAATTAGAAAGTTTGTTGATGGAACATATTGTTCGTGAGTATATCCTTATGACGTAATTTTGTAAAGAGAAAAATATGGTCAGTATGAATTCAGAAGATGAGAAGAAGAAGTGGCTTCGAGCTATATCATTCAAAGTCTCTTACTACCAGTTGCACTTTTCTAGAGGGAACCAACCAAGTACTAGACGCCTAATAATATGACTCACTCTAATCCACTTGTCCGGGACTTGATGGATTTGTGCCATATTTTGGTTCGGCTACCCTTGCCTTTCTTTCAGCTTACTCATACACATTTCAACACTGATAGTCGAAGCGGTTGCTGGTGACCCACAATCTAAATCAAGCTAACTAAACTTTCCAACCAAACATATCATATGTAGCTATTAAGATGATTCAGAAGTACAGTGCATGATTTATCGAAGTAATAGTTACGTCTATGTGAGAAGTTGAAGAGAAAGCAGTAGTTGGTTTCTTGAGAGCTTTCAGTCTTTTGATGACTCGTTTATCTTTATCCTAACTAACAACGGTTCATGGTGCTTATTATATTGAATAGGGTAGATTTTGATTGATACTTTGAGATTTGAATGTTTCTGTTGACATGATTGATTTTAAAGCACATTCACTTGTCAGCTTAGGGACGTTTACTATAGATTACAAGTTATCGATTGTATTTGTTGAATAATTATGGTTCTTTAATTGATTGATCTGACCTACTCTTTAAGATATCATTGATTTTTCTCTTTGTGCTTACATTTTCGTTTAATAATAAATCCCCTTATAATTCTTTCGATCTGTTATCAACATTGATTATGTGTTTAATTTTATCACAGACATGCTCCTAGAAATAACCTTTTCCTCGTCTGAATTTTCTGGAGTAGACCTTCTACCAGGTGGCTCGCTTATTGACTTAGAATATGCCGATGACATTGTCCTACTTGGTGAAGACGCTGACAAAATGCAGAGTCTTCTGACTACCCTAAGCAACAATGCAAGCATGTTCGGGATGCGGTTTTCCTCCTCGAAATGCAAAATGTTGCTTCAAGACTGGGTTGCATCGGCACCTGAACTAGTGATAGGGAGTGAAGTAGTCGAACGTGTAGACCACTTAACTTATCTCGGGAGTCTCATCAGCGCTGATGGCCTGGTGACTGACGAAATCTCAGCTCGGATACAGAAGGCTCGATTGGCTTTTGCCAACCTGTGTCACTTATGGCGTAGGCGTGATATCCGTTCTCTAATCAAAGGACGAGTGTACTGTGCAGCAGTTCGCTCCGTTCTCCTATATGGCTGTGAAACATGGCCAGTGAGAGTAGAAGATATTTGTAGGTTACTGGTTTTCGATCATAGGTGTCTTCGAAGCATTGCTCGTATACCGTGTAACAACCGAGTAAGCAATACTGTCGTTAGGAGACGAGTATTAGGCAAGGATGGCAGATCAATCGATGAAGTTGTGAAACTTCATTAGTTGAGGTGGTTGGGACATGTGTTGCGTATGCGCAACCACCGACTGCCTCGACGAGCTTTGTTTTGTAGTATAGGAGTAGGTTGGAAGAAAGTTAGGGGGGGCCAGACCAAATCATGGCAGAAATCCATGAAGTCATTGACTAGTGGACTTAGCCATGTCGCTAACTGTCGACTACCTGGTTGGGGTCCGCGAGATGATAATAATTGATCGTTAGAGACCTTGAATGACATGGCTCAAAATCGTTCGCAATGGCGCCGGTGCATTTATTCTTTGTGTTCTCTCAAACCCTAATCTTCTGGATTCTTCAACACCTCTAGTTTCAACTCTCTAAACTTTTCTCACCGAATCATACTTCTTGAATAGTTTCTTCTAACCTTAATCTCTCCGATTACTTCTAATTCCCTTACTACCTCTACTACTATTGGATTTGAATTGACAATTATATCTCTGTGCTGATGTGGTATGGCAACATGAACTGATGTACTTACGTACGAAGTTCTACGTTGCATCTGATTGACTTGATTATGTGTTACAATAAGGGATTCAATGACCCCTCTGGTCTTTTGAACAAATAAACTTGGAAAAGTGTCACCTGAAGGCTATCAACAGCACAGACACACTTGAGCGGTTCCAGTTGTGGAAGTCTTAGTAATGACATTAGTTATTTAGTTCATCAACCCTAAGTTGAAAAGAGGGAAGTAGATCAGCTTTTTTCGAAGTGAAGAGAGAAGTCTACCGTCTAGGAAATATGACATGAGTAAACTTAAACAGTTAAGTAAGAATGATGTTTCGTGACTGCATTAAATTTGAAAAATAGAGTTCTTAACTTTAGTGACTGACTCCATTTTGAACGAACCGTCAAATACGCTGTTGAAATAAAGCATACTGGCTATTTCCGTTTGTCATACTTAACCGAACCCCGTTCAAGTGACGGTGATAATAAGGAGCCAACTATGTTTTTGATTAGATGAGTTTATTTCAGGCAATGGTTCTTACTGATAGAAAATGAAAAGTATAGAAGCGAAGCAACGCGAACCGAAATGAGAGAAGGCGAGTGAGGCATTTCCATGCCATATATCATGAATAAATGATTTCTCAATTAGAGTTATGGAGACTAGTGTTTTTTGCACATTGAAGTCATCAGTCAATCATCGTTTGAACACCATTCAGAACCTTTAAGAACTTAATAACTGTTTCGTCCTGGTATGGGACTCATCATCTGTAAGCATCCACCAAGTCGCTCAAAGTCTGTAGATTGGTCTGAGTTAAACATTAACACCAGTGGACGCCTGCACAATGGGCCAGAGGTTAGGCGTTCGCGTTCAAGACCGAAGGTCCTAGGTTTGAATCCTGCGGAGTTCAACAGTCGTGCATGCGCACTGCTGATGAGTCCCATGTCAGGCCGAAACGACCGCCAGGCGCTTACAGGATTCCGATTACTATCTGACAATTACTGATTGATGATTTCAATGTGTAAATATTCACAGTCGAAAAGATAAGTTAGACAATTTAATAAGCAATTTACACCTAAATAAGAACAACCAAGGTTATGAACGAATAACTAACCAGATCAACAGGCGTGCGAATAATAACTCGGTTAGAAAGGATTTAGTTGGACTGTCCGAAAGTATGACAAGCCCTGTTGAGATAACAAATGAGTACGCAAATTACAAGGGATATTTCCTTTGACCTATATAGGTGAAAACGTACAGACACCTAATCAGTCTGTTTTAAGTATACAAGCAGACAGTTTACTTATAATTTTTTATACGACAGATAGATTTACTGCAGTCTACCGCCGGTCAAATTAGACACAATACATACCAACTATCTTCTATAGAATTATTCTTCCTACTATATCAAGAAACTTGTAAAATATCATACGTACGTAGGTTTACACAAAAGTCTAATAATTATATTGACATTTATGAATATGAATTTTACAAACTAAATTTTTTTTCAAAAATAACCAAAAACAATATATCTAACACATCTATTTCTTTTATCCTTATGAATACGTGAATATTTTTACTCTTTTGGCTCCATAGTATTGGAGACAGACAATATCACAATCAATTTTAGAAATAAATAAATTATTCATTTTAAACTACTACTGATCTCTTCTTGTTCAATGAAATTAAAACAATAGAAAATTAGTTATTAGGTTTATTGGCTTCAAATTTCGTGGATGAAAAAAAAAAAATACAAATGTAGAATTAGAAAAACAAAATTAACGAGTTCAATGTCCAATGGAAGATAGTTTTCTATCTTTTGACTGATGTATGTATCACAGTAACATTTTGTTATATATATATATATATATATAATGTAGATTTTAGTTCATCGGGTAGAGTATTTTCACCACATATACTGTGTTTCAAGTATACAAAATAAAAAATCATCATTTTTTTTTATATAATTCAAATTGACGCCATTTTTGTATGTATATGTGAATAATATTTCAAAGTATGTGTAAAATATTCTACCAAACAAATCAATGTTTCATGGTCACTTTGATCCACATTGATCCTCTAGGCAATAGATGCTTAGTTGTGTGCCAATGAAGTTTTTATGCTTGATTAATTCATTAACTGTAATACAATTTTCATGCTACCATATATGTTCGTCCCCTTCGTCGGCATAATCATCGTAATCAACAAACACAATGAAACAACAGTGAATCCATTAATATATAGTGAATAATTTAAGCATATTATTAAAATACATGTACAAAATGCTTAGGTTCGCACAATTTTTCAACTGGAAATATTCATAAAGTTGTGAGATGATGTGAAAAACCTTTTATCATTTTCATTTTGGCTGTTATCACTATTGAACTTGGCTTTAAACTAGACCACACTGTGGAATGATATAGGTAATTGCTCAATATTAACTTCCAAAACCAATTCTTGGAGTTTAAAGCTGTGACCTGTAGAGTAGTAGGTTTGATTCTCATGATATGTCTTTCAGTAGAAAGAAATGACCGTCGATTACTGTCATATTTCTTCATAATAGTGGTTTACTGTCGAATAAATCCGCATTTATAGGAAAATAATTCACAAAAATAAAAGTTATTATATGAAATGGGAAATTTGTGATGGTGTTTTGTTCTCTGAGTTGTATGTTTTGGTTGTAGAGCTTTCATTGTTCTTTTGATGAACAACATTATCGGCACAAAATTCAGATCGAGAAGTGAAATATTCGAATTTCTCCACGTTTGACTTGTAGGTTGTTCTGTTAACCTCGATCTTGATTATTTGCTGTTGACCTGAAACCTGTGGTTGATTGCATCTCCCATTTGATCTGTTTCTTGATTCTATGTGACCTATGATTTTTCTCAATGGTTGCAAAGTAGGTCTTGTTGATTGCTGATTGACCTAAGTGAATGTTGTTCAGTAGAACAATGAAAGCTTCAGAAACTAAAACGTCCAGCTCTGAGAACGAAACACCACCACAATCATCTACCTGAGCTACAAATTTTATCGACCATCTCAAAACTAAGAAATTGTTTTTTTTTTTATTAAGATTATACTCATTAGAAGAGAATCATATTAAATTGAAGCAACTTATTGAATGTTTCAATTGTTATCAAGAGAAAAGTTGACCTCGAAATTATTTTTCCCTTTCGGAACAACCAATTAATTTTGTTTTCTTAAGGAATTAAATTAGTTAGGATGAAAGTGTGTTTATATTAAAAAAGACTATGAATTGCACTGTTTTTCCTTTTATTTCTTCAATCAATTTGAAATCGCTGTCAAAATTTTATATACATTTTCACTGTTTTCCTAAATTTAAATTTTTAAGTTGTCTACAATAAGTTTTTACCTAGTTGACAGTATAACAAGTAGCCATAAATGTTTTTTGAATTGTTGATTTGGTTACTTACTTACTCTGTGTTCAAATATCAGTTACATATTATTATTATCATCATCATCATCGTCACAGCATTAACGGCAAAAACCGAACTGAAAGTAAT
>OX103972.1:47367741-47391677 GCA_944470395.2 Schistosoma turkestanicum | reverse complement strand
ATTAAGCGTCATACGACTGTTTTTGATCTCAGTCAGTCAGATGCAACGTAGAACTTCGTACGTAAGTACATCAGTTCATGTTGCTATACCACATTAGCACAGAGATATAATTGTCAATTCATATCTCATAGTAGAAGAGGTAGTAAAGGTATTAGAAGTAATCGAAGAGGTTAGGATTAGAAGATATTATTCAAGAAGTATGATTCAGTGAGAAAAGTTTAGAAAGTCAAAACTAGAGGTGCTGAACAATCCAGAGGATTAGGATTTGAGAGAACACAAAGAATGAATGCACCTGCACCATTGCAAACGGTTTCGAGCCAAGTCATTCAGGGTATCTAACCATCGATTATTATCATCTCACGGAGCTCAACCAGGTAGTCGACGATTACCGACATCGCTAAGTCCACTCGTCAATGATTTCATGGATTTCTGCCATGTTTTGGTCTGGCCGCCCCTAGCTTCTGCCCAACGTATTCCTGTATCTCAATACATAGCTCGACGAGGCAGTCGGTGGTTAGGCAAACGCAACACATGTCCCAACCATCTCAACTGATGAAGCTTCAATACTTCATCTATTGACTTACCATCCTTACTTAGCACCCGCTTCCTAATTGTTTATGTATATATATACAACATGTCATATATTTATATGTTTGTAATAATTTCACTTTATTCTATCTATAACTTATTACATTGTTTATTCACTTTCTTATGCCTACAGAAAATACAACATGTGAATCCAATAAATTAGACACTGAACATTCCACGGAATTATCATTGTCATCTGTGAAAATGGAAAATGTCGACCCGATTTCCAATGCTAATAATCATAATAATAATAATGACCAAATCAAATCCACATGTTGTTATTCAAAGAAATTAAAACGAAAAAATTTAAAAATCTCAAAATCAATATGTTATAGAAATAAATTACGTAACACAGTGAACAGTAATAGTAATAATAGTACTACTACTGCTACTACTACTACTACTACTGCTCCTACCCAGAATGAAATTCTATGCAATGGAATAACTTCCAATTTGAATGATTCCATTGAATCAAAGCAATGGGTAATTGTGTTTATTTACCTAGTGATACAATTTGTTCATTATTAAAATGTGTCAGACAGACAGACAGACAGATATAACACAGAACTTTGTACGTACGTACGTACATCAGTTGAGGTTGCCATACCACATTAGCACAGTGACACAACTGTCAGTTCAAATCCAATAGTGGTAGCGATAGTAGAAGTATTAGTGTAGTGAACGAGATCACAGGCGGGGCGACCGAACTGTATCTAACGAAAATTACAGAGTTACTCAGTAAAATAGGAAAACCATATCGTAAATCGTTAATTTGCAAAATATCAGTTCATCATATCGAACTGGACTGTTCCTGTTGCAAAACATCAATCTATTGTCACTATTCATGCGTTTCATACAAATTCCATTGTTTTCTAACTCTTCCTTTCTTGATCTTCCCCCATCTTTCTTCTGCCAGACATTACGTTGACACTCACGTTATATACTATAAGTAGCTCACACCACACTGTCAGTTTAAATTCAATAGTGGTAGCGATAGTAGAAGTACTAACAGTAATGCAGAAGATTTGGGGTTCGAAGTAAAACTCAGTGAGATAAATTTAGAAAGAGAAAGATAAAGATGATGAGGAATTCAGAAGGTTAGAATTTGAGAGAAAACGACGAGTGGATGCACCTGTGCCATTGCAAACGATTTTAAGCCATGTCGTTCAAGGTGTCTAACCATTGATGACTTTCGTCTCGCGGACCTCCAAAATGTGTTAGTGTTTTCATTCAGTTGTTGTTGTTCCTCGTCAGTATCATGCACAAATCGATTCTGTTCTCATCTACAATAGGATCTCGGAAAATTCTAATCATAAACTAATCACCGATGAATATTCATTGAATAGTTTCACTAATTTAGGATTTTTAAGTAAAGAATTACACATCGTTTATAGGTATTGGCTGTCTGACTAAATAGTCTAAATTTGTGTGAAATCTTAAACCATGTAATTTCAAACTGAGTAACATTATGTTTTGGATTGTATTTTAACCTATCAAACTGTATATTTACTTACATATTTAAATACATAAGTGTTAGTACAAAGGGGCACCTAAATATTTATGCGCCACACAAATCAATGAATTATTGTATGGCCTGTGATACTACCTGGGTGTATAAACGAAAACAGATGGTTTTCTTAGGAGGCTACTCCTCAAGCCTTGAATCCAAAAGTCCAATCCACAAGACAAGTGGAACAACGTTAACAGATCAAGCGTTATGCCAGCCAGTGACCGACAATAGGTTTTTACGCCATTTGTACTCTCAGGAACCTGGAGTTCATATTGCACTATTGATTTGGAATCAGGGTTTCCCAAGTCTCTTAGAAAAACCCACCCTACCTACCGATTCGGTTTAAACCCCAGGCTTTCGCTTCCGGTCCTCTGAATTTCGTAAACAACACCGCTACAAAAAGAACAGTGAGCAGGACTTCTTTGTCAATGGCCGTACACGCGTCGCCGTGTGAGAACGTTTCCAAAGGAAGAGTGAACTTCCCCACTCTCGACTCTATCAAGACATTCTGAGGTTATCAAAATGAATTGACAAAGTCTATATACGACGTTAATGAGTAGTTAAAGATTTACAATATACTTGTATTTTCATTTAGAACACATAACTAACGGTACTAATAAACGAAATATAAAATACCATCAAATCCTCATTTTAACTACAAAAATTACCTCTGTTTATGTACTACCGCCAAATAAAAGATAAATTGCCACAACTAACTCCTAATACCGTTACTATCTCTTCTACTATTGGATTTGAATTGACGATTACTTCTCTGTGCTGATGTGGTATGGCAACATGAACTGATGTACTTATGTACAAAGTTCTACGTTGCATCTGACTGACTAACCAATTCAACAATGTTTGTATTATCCGCCTTGATTTGTTACACGGGGGCAGATAGTACGTCAATGCCACTCTTTCATTTTACTTAAGGTTTGTCATTTCTTAAATATAGTATAAAGGCGATTTTAATTTTTTCTTTAAAGAGTATTTTGTACATCTGTAAAGTTGTAAATAACAACCTGTTTCTTCAATAAATCATATCCAGTTGTCAATAGATTGTGTGTAAAGTTCTCTTAAGAACATTATTTTACTCATATTATTCTTACAATTACTTTTTTCTCATTTCTATTCAATTCAAGGATTGTGTTCCTACGTCTCGTCATGATTTAAATCTTCCAACCACTGATACTGAATATTTCAGTGACAAAGATAATCCTCCAGGAAAACATGATTTACATATTAATGTTACTGGGCGCAATCGTAACACTCTTACTACTCAATTATCAATGGAAAATGAAAAACGACTAACAATTGATTCAACAAATCCTACTAAACAAACTCATCATTCTTTAAAGCATAATAATCATTTCTCATCAAATAATTTATCTGAATCTCATTGTAATGAAGGCATCAATTCACCGTTTGCCTCTTTGGAAAATCATGAATCAATTGTTATGAATGGTGATTTAACATTATGTGAATTACACAATGACAAACTGACGGATAATGATGAGTTATGTGATAAATCAAATGCTCATTGTAATAATTTTGAGGAGAATTGTGAAGCAACTCAGGTTGGTAAATTCTTCAAACTATTTGGATTATTGATTTTTGGTTACACATATGAGAACAGTGTTTCTTTCAACCCTTTTAACAAACAAAGTCATGCTCGAAAACGAATCACTAGATGAATCTAAATATCATAGACTTTGACAATGTCAAAACATTGTTTGATCTATCCTGAATGCTATCACCAGTGTTATGTTTGTCTAGTTTTTTTTTCTTGGTGCTGTTCAAACTCTACTGATGTTTTAGACTATCAGGCTACATGGCTTCAGTTTCTTCAAGATTACAACTAGGTTTTACTGAGATGAGTGTCGAATAACATGAGACTTAATTTTAAAGTTTCTTATTGCGTTTAGATCCAACCGTAGGACACATTGTGTAACTTGTTTTCACTTAATGTATACAAAAGTAATTGTTTTACAGAGCTATGTTTACTTGTTCATAGTTAATTAGAATACTGTCAGACACTCGATAAATACTTTATGAAATCAGGTGCCAAAAGTTTTAAAGCAATATTTAGACAGAAAATAAAAGATTTGATTCAGTGATGAATATTTAATTTGGACAATTCGAATGACGATCAGTCTCTTCCCACTGGTTGTTAGATTAAAGTCGGTTACTGATGAATACGCAAAATACTTCGTATTCGTTGGCCAGACACCATCAGCAACAACGAACTGTGGGAGAGAACAAACCAGATTCCAGTGGAGGAGGAAATCAGGAAGAAGCGGTGGAAGTGGATAGAACACACACCGCGAAAAGCACGCAACTGCGTCACAAGACAAGCCCTCACATGGAACCCTCAAGGCAAAAGGAAAAGAGGAAGGCCAAGGAACACATTAAGCCGAGAAATAGAGAAAGATATGAGAAGAATGAACAAAAATGGGACAGAATTGGAAAGGGAAGCCCAGGACAGAGTTGGTTGGAGAAAACTGGTGGGCGGCCTATGCTCCATTGGGGGTAACAGCCGTAAGTAAGTAAGTAAGTACTGATGAATAAGAAACATTCAGAATTCAATTTCGTCATAGTGTTAACCTTGTTGTCAGGTTGGGACCGACTTCAGTCAATTCTATTTCATGAAAGCCTTTAAAAGTTCTTCAGTTCAAGTATCAAACTCTTTTTAACCTTTGTGACACGTCGTTTTTTTGTCATGATAACCTACCAATGTACACATAAAACACCATTTTATCCAAACGAAGTTCTAAGCTGGTAATTCACACGTATAAGAAAAAACTATTCAATATATATTTCTTTAAAATGTTTATAAAATGCTGTATATATTTTAATAAAAATTTTCTTCCTTTTTTTCACTCAAGGTACTAAATTCCAATTTGCACAATCCTTTGAATCAAAATAATGAACAATGTACTACTACTCCACTGCAAAATAGTCAACACAAATTCAAATTAGAATCTAATTTATTAGAAAAAACAAGTTATAAAACAGATCATTTAACTGGGAAAACTAATCATCACGCTTCTCCTATGATCCAGCCTAATGATTCAAAGCCATCAGACTGTGGTGTCAACACAGTATTATTTGGTGAAGATTCATCATCAACATCCACAACAACAACAACAACGACAACACAGTATGGATCTAGTACTAGTGATGATATTGGCTGGGCGATTGTTCAACGTCAACGAGAATTAAGATTGTTATGCACAGCTAATCATCGAATGCTTCGACGACTTATACAGGCAGCTAGAAGAGATATGCAACGTCAAGAAATACTAAGGCGTCTAGCGATTGCAGATGCTGATGTAAGAGTTTTGGGGGGGGGGGGTTGTTAGTTTCTCTTCCGTATTAAATGTTGGTGACAGTTTTTTTTTTTTGTACAGGCCACATAATCTTGGTTGATTTTATATTTTGAGTTATTGATTTACTAGACAGACAGATAGCATCTTATGAACGAATTAGATTTGTTAAATACAATTCACACACTTTCATCGATGCAATAAATACTATTTATTGGTTCCATTTCATAAGTTTAGTCAGAACAATGACGACAATATTTGTAATGTTTGCGTAATTACATTGTCTTCTCCAATCGGAAATCATGATAGTAGAGTATTATGATACCCTGCTAACGATAATTTAAATAGTATCGAGTCAATCGATAAGTGATCTATCAAATTTACAATAATAAAATTTCATGTTATTCCCTAATTCAACTTACTAACAAATAGAAGTGTATACAAATTACCGTAATTTACTTTGCGACACCTTGGTTTTTTGTACAACTAACTATCTTGTTCAAACTAAACACAGGCATAGATCAATATTTTGACCTATCTACTTATTAGGTAAAATTTGATTTCCTTTCCCTCGCCCACCCCCTTCTCTATCTCTCGTTAATCTATGAGGTTATTGCGTAATATCATCATTTCAATTTGTATGGTTTTCATATTTCACTAGAGTCATCACCACATTTATTAGTTTACAACGTAATTATTGTGAATGTGGTTGATGTACTATTTTTTTATTTCTTTAGTAAACATCGCATCAATTGTTGATATCTCAGCTAGTAGTCGTTGTTATTGTAAGGGTGCTTGTTGATTTAGATAATGCCGATAACATAGTTCTAATTTGTGAAGACGCTGACGGAATGCAGAGTCTTCTGACTACTCCAAGCAAGCACCGATGGCTTGGTGACTGATGAAATCTCAGCACGGATACAGAAATCTCGATTGGCTTTTGCCAACCTGCGTCACTTATAGCGTAGGCTAGATATCCGTTTGCTAATCAAAGGACAAGTCTACTGAACAACAGTTCGCCCTATCCTACTTTATGGCTGTGAAATATGGCCAGTGAGAGTAGAAGATAATCGTAGGTTACTAGTTTTCAATCATAGGTTTCTCCGAAGCATTGCTCGTGTATCGTGGGACAACCGAGTGAGCAATGCTGTCGTTAGGAAAGGGGTGCTAGGTAAGGATGGTAAGTCAATAGACGAAGTATTGAAGCTTCATCAGTTGAGATGGTTGGGACATGTGTTGCGTATGCCTAGCCACCGACTGCCTCATCGTACTATGTCTTGCGATGTCGGAATAGGTTGGAAGAAAGCCAGGGGTGGCCAAACCAAAACATGGCAGAAATCCATGAAGTAACTGATAAGTGAACTGAGTCCTAACCTTCTGAATTCCTCAACACCTTTATCTTTTCCTTTTTAAGTTTATTTCATAAGACTCTACTTCTTGAATAAAATCGTCGAACCCTTAATCTCTCCGATTACTGCTAATACCTTTACTACCTCTACTACTATGGGATTTGAATTGACAATTACATCTCTGTTCTAATGTGGTAGGACAACTTAAACTGATGTACTTACGTATGAAATTCCAGGTTGCTGTTGATGACGATGATGATCACAAACAAATTTGTAAAAAACAATCCGTACTACTTTCTTTTTTTACTTTTCAATTGTTTAGGTTATTGAAGCCTATAATAAACTTGAAAGTTATCGTCCCTATCGTAAACCTCCATTAAAACGTGATCGTGATCTTTCATGGAAAGCATTAAAAGAACGTCGTAAAATACTTAAAGAACTAGAAGCGTTTGATGCTAAATCTCCATGAAATCATCATCGTCATCATCAACAACAACATTCATTCGAGTGTGTGTAATCCATTGTGAATCTCTCTGTTTGTTTTTTTTTGTACATAATTTAAAACTTGAATGTGTTAATCTTGTTTTTCTCTTGTTATTGTTATTTTGTTATTGTAATTTATTTTATTCCATCTTGTTGTATCATGTGATGATAATTGAGAAAGTTTTTTTCTCAATGTTCTATTATATATATATTACCATCTCAAATCAATGTTTATCTATGAGAAAAAAAACAGGTAGTTGTTCTCAGTCGAAGACTGAATTTTCTCCTTCTTCTTTTTATTCCCTTTCTAATTCACCAACTTCATTTTGTTTCCCATTTTGTTCAATCATTTCCCTAATTGTTTATTTTGTTTCTTCTTCTCCGAATTATGAACTTTGTTCTCTGTTCTTTGTCTGTACATAGTTAAGTAGATTTATTAAGTTATAATCATTAGTCATTCATATCAATTGTAATATGATGATGATGTGGAGTAGTAGTAGCATTTTTGTTCAAGTTTTTTACGTGAACAATTGATTGTGTTCTACAGTGAATATGACAGTCTTTCCTTCAACAAGCTTGATTATATATATATATATATACATGTGTGTATAATGGGATTCATTGCTAGGTATACCTCTGTGTACGTTTGTTTAGTTTGTATGTATTCATTCTCTTTTTTTGGTAAATAAATAAATAAGCAGTAGATTTTCAATATATATATATCTACTGATTAAACACTGTTCTTTATTTCTTTCTGATTGTTAACATTTTTATTATTATTATTATTATTATTACATCATAATGTAAAAAAACTGTGCTTTTTTTTCTTCTTCTTTTCTCTGTTGACCATAATTTTATCATAAATCGTGTCAATTATTATTGTTGATTGAAATATTTTGTAAAAAATAAATAAAAAGGAAATTTCATTTAAATTATGCATAGTTTTTGTGTGTGTCTGTGTGTGTGTGTGTGACAATTCTATATTGATTGATATTGATGTGGATTATCAAGATGTTGGGCAAAGAAAGAAGCTACAGGACTATGGAATAATTTATTTCATTCACTGTGATTTGGTGTAAATTAATCATTAATCATTTGAAGTGTATGCATTCTTTCTGTGCTGCTGCTACATGATGGAGGCGTGAGGTTATATGCTATCAATGAAGTCTAACGATGCACCTAACCCCACCCTCCATTTATTATTCCGTCATTTGGTTTTTTGAGAGGTGTTAATGATTGTTTTTTCTCCAAGTTTCCAATGAATCATGTAGACGGACTTATTATGGGCACATACATATATTGTTGAATCTGTTTTACGATTTGAAGTGTTTTTTAGTTGAAAAGATTAGATCAGTTCATGTACATGAAGAATAATTTGAGAATGGAGTATTTCCTACCACAGACTATTTGTCATGCGTTACATGCAGACCACTGATAATGAAGCTTTTGTCTAAGCGCTTGATGATGAACACTTAAGTACAAACACTCTACTTGCCACTCATTTTTTTTTGTATTCACGTCAAATATCTGGACAGTTAGGAATAATTCCTCTCTGTTTAGATAACAATGATCATAATTCACATTTGGTATATAGGTCACAATATGTTTCAGACTGATATCATTTACTGACAGCCTTTATTGATATGTCAGCTGGCATTATTCTGAACTAATATTTCTGACTGACTTGTATTGCTTTGTGTAGAATGATCTTGTGTTTTGAATGCCTGCAAGACTTCCATTGGAAATTTGTCGTTATATAAGTAGTATGACTACATTTGGTTTGATAAATATTTACCTATCACTTATTAGATCAGAAAACTAGATCTGTCTTATAGCTATCAAGTGATTACTAATTATTCTTAATCATAAACAAAATTATCCATAAGTCTATCCATGTATTTGGTAAGAAATTGTGGTTGAATTTTATTGACATAATGAATAATATTCTTTTATTTTATTAAAGTTAACTAATAAAGCTGTTATATAATTATTGTATTCCAAATGATAAATACTAAGAATATAGATTCCCGATTTTGGGATATCTTAGTCACTGCCATGAAATTGAAGATTATTAAGCTTCTCAAAGTCAACAATTTCAACATCACTAAGAAATCGATCTCAGAATGTTTAGATTTAAAAATCTCAAATATATACTTACACGTACATTTCATTGTTTGTTGTCTACATTACATGTGTATATGAGTATTTTTTATTCTAAATGTTCAATTCTACTATTTATAGTTGCTTATTTTTTAAGTTGTTTTCTTTCAGTTTTCAAGAAATACATTTTGTCTCTTGAATAAGAGACTTTTATGGAGTGCAAATGCACACCGGCTGTCTTTTGCACCAGTAAGTAGTGGCGGTAGTAGTAGTAGTAGTTACTCATCAAACCAATCGAATAGACAAGATCAACACAAAAATGATACACATCAAACAGGATTATTTTTCAAATCATTGCTTTTGATTGGAGCTCTTGCAAAAATTTGGCATGATAATGATGACGATGTAAATGATACTGAACAAAAATCTAAACATGTATATAATACTCCATTAATTGTCAAATGTGCAGAAGTTGTAAAACCAGTATTTAAAGATAGACAAGCTGCAATTAAAGCTTTGGATGTGTTTCCAGATGTTGCTGAAGATGTTCAACCAGCCGTTGTGTCAATTACTAGCACTGAGTTAGTTATTATTATTATTGTTAATCGTTTATGTTATGTTTTGAATATCTATCATCAGTATCAACCTATATATTTTGACTTTTAATTGTGTTATAACATTGAGTCTGCTAATGTGTGTTATCGTTGAAATCAATATGCATCCGATCTATAATATTGTCATTTCTAGTATACTTTTCACCTCTAGACAAACGGCGTTAGTCTAAACCAATAATAATAAATTCCAACTAACAACAATTAACATTCAGTAGTGACCGGAATAATGCCTAACGCCCATCGGTTCAGGGTGCGTGCTTTTCTGTATATCGTCATATATATATATATATATATATATATATATATATATATATATATATGACGATATACAGAAAAGCACGCACCCTGAACCGATGGGCGTTAGGCATTATTCCGGTCACTACTGAATGTTAATTGTTGTTAGTTGGAATTTATTATTATTGGTTTAGACTAACGCCGTTTGTCTAGAGGTGAAAAGTATACTAGAAATGACAATATTATAGATCGGATGCATATTGATTTCAACGATAACACACATTAGCAGACTCAATGTTATAACACAATTAAAAGTCAAAATATATAGGTTGATACTGATGATAGATATTCAAAACATAACATAAACGATTAACAATAATAATAATAACTAACTCAGTGCTAGTAATTGACACAACGGCTGGTTGAACATCTTCAGCAACATCTGGAAACACATCCAAAGCTTTAATTGCAGCTTGTCTATCTTTAAATACTGGTTTTACAACTTCTGCACATTTGACAATTAATGGAGTATTATATACATGTTTAGATTTTTGTTCAGTATCATTTACATCGTCATCATTATCATGCCAAATTTTTGCAAGAGCTCCAATCAAAAGCAATGATTTGAAAAATAATCCTGTTTGATGTGTATCATTTTTGTGTTGATCTTGTCTATTCGATTGGTTTGATGAGTAACTACTACTACTACTACCGCCACTACTTACTGGTGCAAAAGACAGCCGGTGTGCATTTGCACTCCATAAAAGTCTCTTATTCAAGAGACAAAATGTATTTCTTGAAAACTGAAAGAAAACAACTTAAAAAATAAGCAACTATAAATAGTAGAATTGAACATTTAGAATAAAAAATACTCATATACACATGTAATGTAGACAACAAACAATGAAATGTACGTGTAAGTATATATTTGAGATTTTTAAATCTAAACATTCTGAGATCGATTTCTTAGTGATGTTGAAATTGTTGACTTTGAGAAGCTTAATAATCTTCAATTTCATGGCAGTGACTAAGATATCCCAAAATCGGGAATCTATATTCTTAGTATTTATCATTTGGAATACAATAATTATATAACAGCTTTATTAGTTAACTTTAATAAAATAAAAGAATATTATTCATTATGTCAATAAAATTCAACCACAATTTCTTACCAAATACATGGATAGACTTATGGATAATTTTGTTTATGATTAAGAATAATTAGTAATCACTTGATAGCTATAAGACAGATCTAGTTTTCTGATCTAATAAGTGATAGGTAAATATTTATCAAACCAAATGTAGTCATACTACTTATATAACGACAAATTTCCAATGGAAGTCTTGCAGGCATTCAAAACACAAGATCATTCTACACAAAGCAATACAAGTCAGTCAGAAATATTAGTTCAGAATAATGCCAGCTGACATATCAATAAAGGCTGTCAGTAAATGATATCAGTCTGAAACATATTGTGACCTATATACCAAATGTGAATTATGATCATTGTTATCTAAACAGAGAGGAATTATTCCTAACTGTCCAGATATTTGACGTGAATACAAAAAAAAATGAGTGGCAAGTAGAGTGTTTGTACTTAAGTGTTCATCATCAAGCGCTTAGACAAAAGCTTCATTATCAGTGGTCTGCATGTAACGCATGACAAATAGTCTGTGGTAGGAAATACTCCATTCTCAAATTATTCTTCATGTACATGAACTGATCTAATCTTTTCAACTAAAAAACACTTCAAATCGTAAAACAGATTCAACAATATATGTATGTGCCCATAATAAGTCCGTCTACATGATTCATTGGAAACTTGGAGAAAAAACAATCATTAACACCTCTCAAAAAACCAAATGACGGAATAATAAATGGAGGGTGGGGTTAGGTGCATCGTTAGACTTCATTGATAGCATATAACCTCACGCCTCCATCATGTAGCAGCAGCACAGAAAGAATGCATACACTTCAAATGATTAATGATTAATTTACACCAAATCACAGTGAATGAAATAAATTATTCCATAGTCCTGTAGCTTCTTTCTTTGCCCAACATCTTGATAATCCACATCAATATCAATCAATATAGAATTGTCACACACACACACACGCAGACACACACAAAACTATGCATAATTTAAATGAAATTTCCTTTTTATTTATTTTTTACAAAATATTTCAATCAACAATAATAATTGACACGATTTATGATAAAATTATGGTCAACAGAGAAAAGAAGAAGATAAAAAAAGCACAGTTTTTTTACATTATGATGTAATAATAATAATAATAATAATAAAAATGTTTAACAATCAGAAAGAAATAAAGAACAGTGTTTAATCAGTAGATATATATATATTGAAAATCTACTGCTTATTTATTTATTTACCAAAAAAAGAGAATGAATACATACAAACTAAACAAACGTACACAGAGGTATACCTAGCAATGAATCCCATTATACACACGTGTATATATATTATATATGCTTGTTGAAGGAAAGACTGTCATATTCACTGTAGAACACAATCAATTGTTCACGTAAAAAACTTGAACAAAAATGCTACTACTACTCCACATCATCATCATATTACAATTGATATGAATGACTAATGATTATAACTTAATAAATCTACTTAACTATCGTACAGACAAAGAAACAGAGAACAAAGTTCATAATTCGGAGAAGAAGAAAACAAAATAAACAATTAGGGAAATGATTGAACAAAATGGGAAACAAAATGAAGTTGGGTGAATTAGAAAGGGAATAAAAAGAAGAAGGAGAAAATTCAGTCTTCGACTGAGAACAACTACCTGTTTTTTTTTCTCATAGATAAACATTGATTTGAGATGGTAATATATATATAATAGAACATTGAGAAAAAAACTTTCTCAATTATCATCACATGATACAACAAGATGGAATAAAATAAATTACAATAACAAAAATAAACAATAAACAAGAGAAAAACAAGATTAACACATTCAAATTATGTACAAAAAAAAACAAACAGAGAGATTCCACAATGGATTACACACACTCGAATGAATGTTGTTGGTTGATGATGACGATGATGATTTCATGGAGATTTAGGCATCAAACGCTTCTAGTTCTTTAAAGTATTTTACGACGTTCCTTTTAATGCTTTCCATGAAAGATCACGATCACGTTTTAATGGAGGTTTACCGAAGGGACGATAACTTTCAAGTTTATTATAGGCTTCCAATAACCTAAACAAATTGAAAAGTAAAAAAAGAAAGTAGTACGGATTGTTTTTTACAAATTTGTTTGTGATCATCATCGTCATCAACAGCAACCTGGAATTTCATACGTAAGTACATCAGTTTAAGTTGTCCTACCACATTAGAACAGCGATATAATTGTCAATTCAGATCCCATAGTAGTAGGGGTAGTAAAGGTATTACCAGTAGTCGGAGAGATTAGGGTTCGAGCAAATAATTCAATAAGTAGAATCTTATGAAATAAACTTAAAAAGGAAAAGATAAAGGTGTTGAGGAATTCTGAAGGTTAGGACTCAGTTCACTTATCAGTTACTTCATGGATTTCTGCCATGTTTTGGTTTGGCCACCCCTGGCTTTCTTCCAACCTATTCCGACATCGCAAGACATAGTACGATGAGGCAGTCGGTGGCTAGGCATACGCAACACATGTCCCAACCATCTCAACTGATGAAGCTTCAATACTTCGTCTATTGACTTACCATCCTTACCTAGCACCCCTTTCCTAACGACAGCATTGCTCACTCGGTTGTCCCACGATACACGAGCAATGCTTCGGAGAAACCTATGATTGAAAACTAGTAACCTACGATTATCTTCTACTCTCACTGGCCATATTTCACAGCCATAAAGTAGGATAGGGCGAACTGTTGTTCAGTAGACTTGTCCTTTGATTAGCAAACGGATATCTAGCCTACGCTATAAGTGACGCAGGTTGGCAAAAGCCAATCGAGATTTCTGTATACGTGCTGAGATTTCATCAGTCACCAAGCCATCGGTGCTTGCTTGGAGTAGTCAGAAGACTCTGCATTCCGTCAGCGTCTTCACAAATTAGAACTATGTTATCGGCATTATCTAAATCAACAAGCACCCTTACAATAACAACGACTACTAGCTGAGATATCAACAATTGATGCGATGTTTACTAAAGAAATAAAAAAATAGTACATCAACCACATTCACAATAATTACGTTGTAAACTAATAAATGTGTGATGACTCTAGTGAAATATGAAAACCATACAAATTGAAATGATGATATTACGCAATAACCTCATAGATTAACGAGAGATAGAGAAGGGGGTGGGCGAGGGAAAGGAAATCAAATTTTACCTAATAAGTAGATAGGTCAAAATATTGATCTATGCCTGTGTTTAGTTTGAACAAGATAGTTAGTTGTACAAAAAACCAAGGTGTCGCAAAGTAAATTACGGTAATTTGTATACACTTCTATTTGTTAGTAAGTTGAATTAGGGAATAACATGAAATTTTATTATTGTAAATTTGATAGATCACTTATCGATTGACTCGATACTATTTAAATTATCGTTAGCAGGGTATCATAATACTCTACTATCATGATTTCCGATTGGAGAAGACAATGTAATTACGCAAACATTACAAATATTGTCGTCATTGTTCTGACTAAACTTATGAAATGGAACCAATAAATAGTATTTATTGCATCGATGAAAGTGTGTGAATTGTATTTAACAAATCTAATTCGTTCATAAGATGCTATCTGTCTGTCTAGTAAATCAATAACTCAAAATATAAAATCAACCAAGATTATGTGGCCTGTACAAAAAAAAAAACTGTCACCAACATTTAATACGGAAGAGAAACTAACAACCCCCCCCCCCAAAACTCTTACATCAGCATCTGCAATCGCTAGACGCCTTAGTATTTCTTGACGTTGCATATCTCTTCTAGCTGCCTGTATAAGTCGTCGAAGCATTCGATGATTAGCTGTGCATAACAATCTTAATTCTCGTTGACGTTGAACAATCGCCCAGCCAATATCATCACTAGTACTAGATCCATACTGTGTTGTCGTTGTTGTTGTTGTTGTGGATGTTGATGATGAATCTTCACCAAATAATACTGTGTTGACACCACAGTCTGATGGCTTTGAATCATTAGGCTGGATCATAGGAGAAGCGTGATGATTAGTTTTCCCAGTTAAATGATCTGTTTTATAACTTGTTTTTTCTAATAAATTAGATTCTAATTTGAATTTGTGTTGACTATTTTGCAGTGGAGTAGTAGTACATTGTTCATTATTTTGATTCAAAGGATTGTGCAAATTGGAATTTAGTACCTTGAGTGAAAAAAAGGAAGAAAATTTTTATTAAAATATATACAGCATTTTATAAACATTTTAAAGAAATATATATTGAATAGTTTTTTCTTATACGTGTGAATTACCAGCTTAGAACTTCGTTTGGATAAAATGGTGTTTTATGTGTACATTGGTAGGTTATCATGACAAAAAAACGACGTGTCACAAAGGTTAAAAAGAGTTTGATACTTGAACTGAAGAACTTTTAAAGGCTTTCATGAAATAGAATTGACTGAAGTCGGTCCCAACCTGACAACAAGGTTAACACTATGACGAAATTGAATTCTGAATGTTTCTTATTCATCAGTACTTACTTACTTACTTACGGCTGTTACCCCCAATGGAGCATAGGCCGCCCACCAGTTTTCTCCAACCAACTCTGTCCTGGGCTTCCCTTTCCAATTCTGTCCAATTTTTGTTCATTCTTCTCATATCTTTCTCTATTTCTCGGCGCAATGTGTTCCTTGGCCTTCCTCTTTTCCTTTCACCTTGAGGGTTCCATGTGAGGGCTTGTCTTGTGACGCAGTTGCGTGCTTTTCGCGGTGTGTGTTCTATCCACTTCCACCGCTTCTTCCTGATTTCCTCCTCCACTGGAATCTGGTTTGTTCTCTCCCACAGTTCGTTGTTGCTGATGGTGTCTGGCCAACGAATACGAAGTATTTTGCGTATTCATCAGTAACCGACTTTAATCTAACAACCAGTGGGAAGAGACTGATCGTCATTCGAATTGTCCAAATTAAATATTCATCACTGAATCAAATCTTTTATTTTCTGTCTAAATATTGCTTTAAAACTTTTGGCACCTGATTTCATAAAGTATTTATCGAGTGTCTGACAGTATTCTAATTAACTATGAACAAGTAAACATAGCTCTGTAAAACAATTACTTTTGTATACATTAAGTGAAAACAAGTTACACAATGTGTCCTACGGTTGGATCTAAACGCAATAAGAAACTTTAAAATTAAGTCTCATGTTATTCGACACTCATCTCAGTAAAACCTAGTTGTAATCTTGAAGAAACTGAAGCCATGTAGCCTGATAGTCTAAAACATCAGTAGAGTTTGAACAGCACCAAGAAAAAAAAACTAGACAAACATAACACTGGTGATAGCATTCAGGATAGATCAAACAATGTTTTGACATTGTCAAAGTCTATGATATTTAGATTCATCTAGTGATTCGTTTTCGAGCATGACTTTGTTTGTTAAAAGGGTTGAAAGAAACACTGTTCTCATATGTGTAACCAAAAATCAATAATCCAAATAGTTTGAAGAATTTACCAACCTGAGTTGCTTCACAATTCTCCTCAAAATTATTACAATGAGCATTTGATTTATCACATAACTCATCATTATCCGTCAGTTTGTCATTGTGTAATTCACATAATGTTAAATCACCATTCATAACAATTGATTCATGATTTTCCAAAGAGGCAAACGGTGAATTGATGCCTTCATTACAATGAGATTCAGATAAATTATTTGATGAGAAATGATTATTATGCTTTAAAGAATGATGAGTTTGTTTAGTAGGATTTGTTGAATCAATTGTTAGTCGTTTTTCATTTTCCATTGATAATTGAGTAGTAAGAGTGTTACGATTGCGCCCAGTAACATTAATATGTAAATCATGTTTTCCTGGAGGATTATCTTTGTCACTGAAATATTCAGTATCAGTGGTTGGAAGATTTAAATCATGACGAGACGTAGGAACACAATCCTTGAATTGAATAGAAATGAGAAAAAAGTAATTGTAAGAATAATATGAGTAAAATAATGTTCTTAAGAGAACTTTACACACAATCTATTGACAACTGGATATGATTTATTGAAGAAACAGGTTGTTATTTACAACTTTACAGATGTACAAAATACTCTTTAAAGAAAAAATTAAAATCGCCTTTATACTATATTTAAGAAATGACAAACCTTAAGTAAAATGAAAGAGTGGCATTGACGTACTATCTGCCCCCGTGTAACAAATCAAGGCGGATAATACAAACATTGTTGAATTGGTTAGTCAGTCAGATGCAACGTAGAACTTTGTACATAAGTACATCAGTTCATGTTGCCATACCACATCAGCACAGAGAAGTAATCGTCAATTCAAATCCAATAGTAGAAGAGATAGTAACGGTATTAGGAGTTAGTTGTGGCAATTTATCTTTTATTTGGCGGTAGTACATAAACAGAGGTAATTTTTGTAGTTAAAATGAGGATTTGATGGTATTTTATATTTCGTTTATTAGTACCGTTAGTTATGTGTTCTAAATGAAAATACAAGTATATTGTAAATCTTTAACTACTCATTAACGTCGTATATAGACTTTGTCAATTCATTTTGATAACCTCAGAATGTCTTGATAGAGTCGAGAGTGGGGAAGTTCACTCTTCCTTTGGAAACGTTCTCACACGGCGACGCGTGTACGGCCATTGACAAAGAAGTCCTGCTCACTGTTCTTTTTGTAGCGGTGTTGTTTACGAAATTCAGAGGACCGGAAGCGAAAGCCTGGGGTTTAAACCGAATCGGTAGGTAGGGTGGGTTTTTCTAAGAGACTTGGGAAACCCTGATTCCAAATCAATAGTGCAATATGAACTCCAGGTTCCTGAGAGTACAAATGGCGTAAAAACCTATTGTCGGTCACTGGCTGGCATAACGCTTGATCTGTTAACGTTGTTCCACTTGTCTTGTGGATTGGACTTTTGGATTCAAGGCTTGAGGAGTAGCCTCCTAAGAAAACCATCTGTTTTCGTTTATACACCCAGGTAGTATCACAGGCCATACAATAATTCATTGATTTGTGTGGCGCATAAATATTTAGGTGCCCCTTTGTACTAACACTTATGTATTTAAATATGTAAGTAAATATACAGTTTGATAGGTTAAAATACAATCCAAAACATAATGTTACTCAGTTTGAAATTACATGGTTTAAGATTTCACACAAATTTAGACTATTTAGTCAGACAGCCAATACCTATAAACGATGTGTAATTCTTTACTTAAAAATCCTAAATTAGTGAAACTATTCAATGAATATTCATCGGTGATTAGTTTATGATTAGAATTTTCCGAGATCCTATTGTAGATGAGAACAGAATCGATTTGTGCATGATACTGACGAGGAACAACAACAACTGAATGAAAACACTAACACATTTTGGAGGTCCGCGAGACGAAAGTCATCAATGGTTAGACACCTTGAACGACATGGCTTAAAATCGTTTGCAATGGCACAGGTGCATCCACTCGTCGTTTTCTCTCAAATTCTAACCTTCTGAATTCCTCATCATCTTTATCTTTCTCTTTCTAAATTTATCTCACTGAGTTTTACTTCGAACCCCAAATCTTCTGCATTACTGTTAGTACTTCTACTATCGCTACCACTATTGAATTTAAACTGACAGTGTGGTGTGAGCTACTTATAGTATATAACGTGAGTGTCAACGTAATGTCTGGCAGAAGAAAGATGGGGGAAGATCAAGAAAGGAAGAGTTAGAAAACAATGGAATTTGTATGAAACGCATGAATAGTGACAATAGATTGATGTTTTGCAACAGGAACAGTCCAGTTCGATATGATGAACTGATATTTTGCAAATTAACGATTTACGATATGGTTTTCCTATTTTACTGAGTAACTCTGTAATTTTCGTTAAATACAATTCGGTCGCCCCAGCTGTGTTCTCGTTCACTACACTAATACTTCTACTATCGCTACCACTATTGGATTTGAACTGACAGTTGTGTCACTGTGCTAATGTGGTATGGCAACCTCAACTGATGTACGTACGTACGTACAAAGTTCTGTGTTATATCTGTCTGTCTGTCTGTCTGACACATTTTAATAATGAACAAATTGTATCACTAGGTAAATAAACACAATTACCCATTGCTTTGATTCAATGGAATCATTCAAATTGGAAGTTATTCCATTGCATAGAATTTCATTCTGGGTAGGAGCAGTAGTAGTAGTAGTAGTAGCAGTAGTAGTACTATTATTACTATTACTGTTCACTGTGTTACGTAATTTATTTCTATAACATATTGATTTTGAGATTTTTAAATTTTTTCGTTTTAATTTCTTTGAATAACAACATGTGGATTTGATTTGGTCATTATTATTATTATGATTATTAGCATTGGAAATCGGGTCGACATTTTCCATTTTCACAGATGACAATGATAATTCCGTGGAATGTTCAGTGTCTAATTTATTGGATTCACATGTTGTATTTTCTGTAGGCATAAGAAAGTGAATAAACAATGTAATAAGTTATAGATAGAATAAAGTGAAATTATTACAAACATATAAATATATGACATGTTGTATATATATACATAAACAATTAGGAAGCGGGTGCTAAGTAAGGATGGTAAGTCAATAGATGAAGTATTGAAGCTTCATCAGTTGAGATGGTTGGGACATGTGTTGCGTTTGCCTAACCACCGACTGCCTCGTCGAGCTATGTATTGAGATACAGGAATACGTTGGGCAGAAGCTAGGGGCGGCCAGACCAAAACATGGCAGAAATCCATGAAATCATTGACGAGTGGACTTAGCGATGTCGGTAATCGTCGACTACCTGGTTGAGCTCCGTGAGATGATAATAATCGATGGTTAGATACCCTGAATGACTTGGCTCGAAACCGTTTGCAATGGTGCAGGTGCATTCATTCTTTGTGTTCTCTCAAATCCTAATCCTCTGGATTGTTCAGCACCTCTAGTTTTGACTTTCTAAACTTTTCTCACTGAATCATACTTCTTGAATAATATCTTCTAATCCTAACCTCTTCGATTACTTCTAATACCTTTACTACCTCTTCTACTATGAGATATGAATTGACAATTATATCTCTGTGCTAATGTGGTATAGCAACATGAACTGATGTACTTACGTACGAAGTTCTACGTTGCATCTGACTGACTGAGATCAAAAACAGTCGTATGACGCTTAATGATGACTCAGTAAGTTAGTAAGTTGCAGTTGTAGTGAATTCGTGACCACGTTGTGTGTGTGTATTGAAAGTCACGTTACAAGATAACTACTACCACTAGCTATGGATGTACACTTAAACAAAAGATAAAATTCATGATACAGTCAGTAACCAGTCATTAATCAATGATGGTTTGTGAATTAAGATTCGATTGCATAGAATTTCATTATGAAGATGGCAATGTGAAGGTTTTCTTTTTCATTTTAACGAACTTTAAGTTATCAGTGAACAAAAAAGAAAACTTTTCTTGATTGTTACCTAAGAGAATGGTACTTTAGTCAGTTTATTTCATTTCCTGCTTTAATTCAGTTTTCTTCAGAAATACAACAAGAATAATGCTTTATAGAATTTAATCTATACCAGCATTGTAAGCGTCAGTTTAGATTTATGAAGATTGTGAAATCAATCTCGTTCAAAAAAATTCAATGCTATTGAGTTGTAGTTCTTCAGAGTAAAAAAAATTATTTAGTAGGGTAATTTGTGATTAAACAATTATTGTTATATAATTTTTTTAAAGTTACCTAGACTAGAACAGTTTTATATGTCAACTTTTAATTTCAGCTTTATTTCGTTCCATTTCATCGTTCAATATCGAATGGTTTTACTTTTTCAGTGTTTACAAGGTTATCCGTCCGAGGTTGTGGTGTAACACATCTGACACATAGAACGTTCTTTTTACGGTGGTAAATAAACTGTACTAAATACCTATTTTTGTAAGCAGAAAGCATTTTAGCGAGATTCTGTTTGTTCATAAAAGCTATAAAAATTATTGACTGCATTACACAACAGTCGTTAGGAAACGAGTACTAGGCTGGGATAGCAAATCAATAGATGAGGTGTTGAAACTTCATCAGTTGAGGTGGTTGGGACATGTGTTACGAAAGCCCGATCACCGACTGCTTTGACGAGAGATTTTTTGTGGTATAGGAGTAGGTTGGAAGAAAGTTAGGGGCAGATAAACCAAAACATAGCATAAATCCATGAAGTCACTGACAAGTGAACTGAGTCATGTCGGTAGATGTAGGCTACCTGGTTGGGGTCCGCGAGACGATAGCAACCGATGGTTAGAGACCCCGAATGACATGGCTGAAAACTGTTTGCAATGGCGCAGGTGCATTCATTCATTGTGTTTTATCAAATTATAATCTTCTGAATTCGTCATCATCTATACCTTTCTCTTTCTAAAGTTATCTCGCTCTACTACTTGAATAATATCCTGGAACCCTAATCTTCTCTAGTACAACTAATACTTCTACTGTCTCTTCCACTATGGTATTTGAACTGGCATTTGCGTTTCTGTGCTAATGTGGTATAGCAACCTGAACTGATGTACTTACGTACGAAGTTCTACGTTGTAACTGACTGTGTTCATAATCTACTCATTTTTTGATAGTTCAACGTAACGTGCTGCTGATCGGATGGAAACGCATTTACACTAGATGATGCCTTGCATTCATCATCGTCTGATTTAAAGAATCCATCTGATAAATGACAGTAATTTGATGCCCCATTACTTTCAATCATTTTTCCGAAATAATATCAAGTCGTAATTCAAAAAAATGAGAATTCAGCTAGATAATGATAATCAGTGTGGTGTGGGAGAGAGAGAAAGAGATAATCAAAGAACCACTAAGTGAAACAACACATATTACGAAAATTTAATGTGTCCGCTAATCATGTATAGTGAAGGACAGGTTGAAAAGAATAGATAAATTTTTTTAAAAAAACAAACAGTTTGTTTAAATGCACTAAATTTTATTTCTATGAACAAATGAAATGTTATCACATCCGTACGAATATGGCTCAATCTTTATGGCCTTTGATATCATTAATGAATCAAACTTGCTATCGATGCGTTCGATCGATGATTGAACATGAGCACATGCACACACACATAGACACAAAAAGAATCAATTCAATCATGGATCATGTGGTACCCTTTTTATTCTAAACAAAAAATTCTACCGTAAACAGGTAACAAGAAAACAAACACCAGTTCAAGAGAAAAAAAAGAACATTTTACAAACGGATGCATACACACTCAAAGTAGCATACGAACAATTGATTAGTGAATTAGAGAAGCCGGATGTTGAAAAAAATCACACACGTAGCTTGAATGAACGAAACTAGTAAAGTGGGATAGTACGGCAAACAACCGTGGCACAGAAGTGACAATATCGATGATGTAGAGTTTTGGTCACAAACGAATAACAACTAAACAGCTATTAAAATCCAGGTGAGTACTGGTTAGAGACTACATTACATAGAATCTTCTGACCTTTTCAACTTTAATCAATATATGAAAAATTGTGAAAATCATTAAATGTCACATAAATAGTGCTCTTGCTTCATATAGAAGTGAGTTTCTTGGTAAATTCCGTAAGCTTTAAATATGTTTGTTCTATTGCCCTTGTTAGTGATTGACTGATTGTAAGCATAGCTTTCAGTATTTTTACTTGTTCTGACATTCAACTTGACCATGAAACATGTGACAACAATCAATCACAAACAAGGCTGACAGAATAAACTGATTTAAAGCTTATGAAATAACTATGAAGCATACTTCTATATATGAAGTAAGCGTTAATGATTTTGTCCATTTGGCCTAGCGAATTCAAGAACACAGAGTTTTTTTAATCTCATGGTTTATATACAATAATAGTTGACTATTGAAGTACATCATTGATATTCCAAAGCATTTCCGACAACACCTACAATCACTGAGTTTCAGGATCTCTAAGACCTTAGACCGTCAAGTTATCATAGATGTAGATAATTTAATCCTATACGGCTGTACTTCAAATCACATATTCATGGCTATTTAACTATTGATGAAAAGAAGGTTATGTAATGATTACAGTTTTACAGTTTATTAATTTCTCCAGTTCAGTTAAGCACATTAGCTTGGTAAAATCTGTTTAGCAAAGATTCACATTCAATTATTCATTATTCATAGTTAAAATAATTCAAAATAGCTACTTTACACATATAAGTGTATAAATTTGTTTTCTTAATGCAACTGAGCACGAAAACTATCCAGCTCGACCTGTACTAGTTGCCAAATTCTGAATTTAGAATGTTTGTATAAAATTCATGTTACTTATGAGTAGTAAGAACAATAAAATGAAATATCAAAAACACCGGTTATGCATAATACCAGAAAATACTTTAATCGAAATATCAAAAGATAAATACTAACATAAAGACAAATAACGAGATAAACATACTTTGATGTTCAGGCAAAGGAGATAATGATTTTTCACTATTCATTCGACGTTTTTTGAAAATATGATTTTTTTCAAGTACACTTGGAACAACCGTATTCGAATGTTTCATCAATGAATTATTATTGGCTTTTGATGAA
>OX103972.1:47343122-47367242 GCA_944470395.2 Schistosoma turkestanicum | reverse complement strand
TTCACGACTAATATTTTCTGTACACTCAACTGCTTCAAAGAATACCTAAGAGTATCTAAGTAATACACATATCATGCTCCTTGTAGGATGAGTGAGGTTGCGAGTTTTTATACAATGTAGAAGTACTCGAAATCTAACTATAATTTTATTGTACCATGTTAATAAAAGCTTACTTATTTGCGATTTCATAATCAATAAGTATTCTCCTAACTAGAAGTGAATAGTTTATTGTGTTTGGAAGTAACACAATGAGTAGTTTTTAAAGCTTAGCACCCACATTTTCTTGTACCTGACTAGTCTATTTTTCATTCATTCACTTTTCAGTCATTCACTTAAGAAACAAATCAAATAGTTTTGCAGTAATATCTCAGAATAAGCAACTGAAAAGCGACAGGACATCATAGAGAAACCTTCATTGTTTCTGGAGGGAAAAATACTCTTTGTATATATTCTTCACTCGATACTTGTTAAACGAATGATTGAAAGATGTAGAACTGTCTAAGAAGTAAATCTTATCAGCAAGCTCCCGCTGAATACGAAGCAAAAGTCCAGATTATATAGTTTTCATATCACGTACTGATCTTAGTCAGACCACTACTGAAAACTTAGAAACTTAGCTCATTCCCGATATAATGTGACGTTAACCCCAATACTCAAAACTAAAGTTAAATTACATTTAACATTTACATTTATAATCGCAACTGCACACAAATCAGCATTCTGCATCCACACAAGTATGATGAAATAAATTACAAGGTATAATACTTGCAAAACTCTATGGCATTCTTATCTAGTCAATTTTCAAAAGGGTTGTGAAGAACAAAGTACTCATTTTTACTCACCTAATGGACCTTGTGAATAAACCACGTTCATGCTTATCAAGAAAATCACAAACAAATATTGGATCTGAAATGAAATATGAAGATGAACAGGTTAACTGGGTTAAGTGTGACAGGAAGAAGATGAATTGTAATAGTGATCAATGACATAATATGTGTTGCAGTGATAAGACATCATCATTATGATGAAGTAGTAACTTCAAACTGAGACAAGAAATCCAATATCAAGTAATGAGTATGGCAAATCTACAGGCCACATTCTCAGGTAGTGGGCGAGGAAGAGTAGTAAGAAGTACATTCTAATCGTATCAGTTATCAAGTTCATTACTCATTGCCATGTACATATTGTTTACAGTGAACTTACATTCATTGTAATTGTTGATTGGAATCGTATTCTGTTAGGACACGAAATTCTTTTTCCTTATATAGTTTGAATGATCACAGTGTTAACACTTTCGTTTGTGTTGAAATGTTCAATGACGTTGAAATGTCATAAATTAGTTTGTTGAAATCGAAATTGATTACCTTAATTATCGTTTTCATTTCTAATGATCAGATATTGACCAAAAATTACTTGTCTATAATTCATTGATATTACTGTTCAAAGTATCGATATGTATTTGATTTAGTTTTGTTCATGATTAACGATTATTGAGTAATACAACGAACTAATAATACACGACATTAAAGTTCACATAGATTAATTTCATGTGCTATTGGGAGTGTGTCACAATTCTGGAAGTGATAATAATTTTTTTACAGTTTTATTAATTGACCATGCAATTTTATTTCAGTAATAATCTTAGGAATATGGTGATGTCTTAAAATTCATTCAAATTTAGAAAACCTAGTAATATTTTGACTCTCAAGTCTTTTGATTGCTTATAAAATTAAGATTTTCCATGTTATATCACAGTTAACTTACAGAGGATGTGATTTCGTGATAAATGTGGTACATTTACGATAACAGAGAGGGAAATATTTGGGTAGTTACAATTTTAAAATGAGTTGATCAAGCGTATAAAAATTCCCGATTTTCACTTTGCAAAAAAAAAACATTGTTCTCAGATTGTAATTTTGAAATCCTCATGTTTACTGATACTCTGACATATATTCATTCCATATCTTAAACTGTGAATGATAAAACTTTATTCTTGAACTATAAATCAACAACTTTGTCTTTCTAATCTTACTCTAAAATGACTTACAATACTAATGAAGAATTTGGCGATTTTCCAAAAGTTTTTGAGCTTTTACAGCTGTTCAGATAGGACAGGTAGTCGGTTCTCGAAATGAACGGATTTGCTTTACAGTAGTAGCAAGCTGTAAAGAACTTCAAAAGAGTAATTGTTTATTTAAATTCTTTTGTCCCAAGTATTATTCTTAGTTATTTTCTCAAAATTCTCGTTTAAAGTACTATTTTTGACTAGATAACAATGGACTAAAAATTAATCGCGATTGTTTTTACGCTCATCTGTGTACTTGTAATTTTACCGATATTTCTAGATGTACTTAAATTGCTTATATTCCATATTCTGGACACTAGAGTGTTATTATGGTCAGATATCGATATAAATGTTTGAGTTCTAAAGTTATTATTTCTCTGCTCAATCAACATTAGACAAACGCTAAGTAGCAGGATAAATAATGATGAAAATCACACATCATACAAGTAGTTTTGGCTACTATTAGACAAAGCTACTAGACATTATCAGCAGTGCGCATCCACGACTTGTGCTGCCCCGCGCGAACGCCTAACCTCTGGAGCACTGAGCTGGTATCTAACGGCGTTAACGTCTAACTTCGATCAACTCGCAGTCTTGCGCAACCTCATACACTGTGTTCTGTAGTTACTGTCTACACCCGAACAGGTTGAACTTCACTGGTCACGACTTTGCACTAGAACTCAGAGAAGAATGCTCACAAAGCTAGTCACTAGTGAGCACAGCTAAATAAATGTTATTAACATCGAATTCAAAGCAATAACTTGAACCTGATGGTTTAAACGTGCTCAATAAATTTCTTTACATGTTAGTATAAATTTAAGTGTTATTATTCAGTATAAGGCACTACTTTTCATTTCATTGAATGATTGATCAGTGAATCATCTTATTGTTAGGATATTCATCCAATATCCTATTGGTTAGTTCCTACTGGTCAATTTTATGGTCGTCTTGACTATCGATATCACAGACTTCGATGCTGTTTCTCATTCGACCTAAATGTATAAATACGCATTATCTGTAACGTTCTATGACCCGGATCCTTAGTCCGGGATGCTGGTTCTCTTCTGAACTCGGACCTCGTACTTTTCAGATGCTTGTAGAATACAGGTTCTACTTCATATCAAGTCTTCTTCTTTTATTCAATGAGGGTTGAGACAATTGGATTAGAGTAGCCTGTCGTGTCTCCGGATCCTCGATCCGTGGTCTCATTTTCTGACTTTGGTGAACTTGTAATAGTTCAAGTATATCAAATGACTTGTTTACGTGCATGTGTAACACTTATTATCTTGCATTTGAGAAGATTAAAACCAAATAATGACAATCTATTAATAAAACCATTAAGATCATTTTTAATTCATTCATAAAAAAGTAGCTTTTTATTTATAATTATTCCGAAATACATAATTTCCAATTTTATTTTTGAAAGAAGTGTCCGAAATTTCGATTTAGTAATTTGAAATTTTTGTGAATTTTTAATTTTCTCGAATTCATTCTTATCGTCTAATTTGGATTAAAACATTTATAGAATGTGTTATATTTAATTAAGTAAATAAGTAGATGAATTTTGTGAGAATATTGGTAAATAATAATTGTTTTCTATGAAGATTATCAACGATTTCCAAGGCGTGAACGATTTGTTGACCATTTTAATGGTTTCAGTATTATTATACTACAAGACTTTGAGTTGTTTAAGTAATCATACGCTGAACAGCATTTTAAATGCTGGTAAGTATTATAAATTATGGAGAGTAAGTGTAACATGGAATTTTCATCAGGGGTTTTGGAAATATCGTGTAAATGATTTGAATTTTAAATGATGAAGTTAATCAAACTTAATATTTATCCTAAAAATAATTTATTGTTTACTTATTAAAATTATAAATTGTTTGTGTTGAAATATATGAAAGTTTTAGTAAAAATAACTGATTACACGATCACATATTAATTCATTACATAAAAATGTCGCTTTATGTCTTCAGAAACAACAGATTCATTTTATAATGACAAATCGCACAATGTAACCAACTAGTAACCAGCTTCTTGAGGAAATTCTCGGAGTTCTAATGAGAAGACGTGATAAATACAATTCAACTCTGTCCGGTGTAGGCAGCAGCTGCCGAAGACAAATGAGGGAAGTCGCGCATAGATTTACTCGCTTAGAATGCAAACGGTGACGTGTCGGTTTCGAAGTAATACTAGTTTCTGATGCAGCAACCAAATGTACTGAAATTTTTCTACACGGTAAAAGATACAAACTAAGTTCAAATGAACATTTGTTATGTGATGGTGGACACTGTTCAGGCATAATTCTACATCTGGCTTCTTTGAATTAGTTTTAGGCATTTCACTGCACAAATATACTTCTTCATGATCAGTTGATGAACAGCAGCAAGTTCCTTGCTGATCTTATGCTGAAGAATTCGAGGTAGGGGAGTCTCTACAAAATCGATAATTTGAAATCAATTAGTATCGACCCTGGTCCCGTCATGTTTGAGAGGTAGTACTTGCTGAAGGCATTCATCTGAGAATTTTATGCGCATTTCATCACGCCCCACCTAAGACTCGCCTTCTGTTTATTGGAAACTCATGCTAATGGACTCACTCTCGTATAACTCTGACTAAGTAGGTAAATTTTGTTGGACCACTACCCAATTTTTTTGTTTACCGTCAGAAAACTTAATATTTTAATACTATGCATACCTCTTAGTATTGTACTCTCCGTACTCCAACAATTCCAGATGGCTACCATGAGGCAAATGCTTCTGATAATAATATCCTTTGCTAAGTTTTCTTAATCTATTATTGAAATTATTACACTACTTCCTCAGCTAATTGCGGAAAAAATGTGTCTACAAGTTCCATACTACAAACATATATTAGCTGTCACATAGATCGTCAAACTGTAGTGGTATAATTTTACGAAGAAAACACAATTTCTGAAATATAAACATTTATTATTGTACTTAATTCTGACAATAATCGATTTATTGTACCTATTGTGTTTATCTGTAGAAAAGACTATCTCTCGCGCGCCAAGCGTGTTATTCTCACTCCACTTTTCTCCTCGCTCGTTGTTAACCGCTCATGTACCGTAGTCTCATGATTATTTCGATATGACGAGGCTAACATTAAATATACTTCTTCCTCTAGAATTGCCTTTTATCTGATTACTAGAGTTACGAGATTAACATTTGTTATCCCGCGAAGTGGTTTGTTTAATAGGCACTACAATAGAACTACCAAAGTTCTTGCCGTTTTTTTATCATTCGTAAATATATCAAAGGCACCAGTCGACCAGATACAGTGTTTTTATTGGGCATCTCATTGTCGGTTTAATTAAAACACATTTGAAGTCAGAATTTTACATACAATGGTAGATAGTGACAAAACTCCTTTAGCTTTTATTTTCTAACTAAAGAGGATGGTATTAATTGTTTTCACTTGACCATATTTGAAAATTTCCAGAAGTCTTTTCTCGATTTTCAGGAAAGATACATTTTCAATCCTTCATTTATGTTAAGGGGTACACACACATACAAAGAAAATGTCTTCATTTACTGTTGTGTTACATTCAGCTGATTTTCGTGCTTCACTTTGTTCTCCTCAACTTTAACTCATTTTATTGTTCGACTTGACAATTTGAAAAAGAAGACCAACGGTGTATTATTACGAAATCCTCATCACTTTTCTCAGGTGACTTAGTATACGGAAAGATAACTGTATCCCATAATATTATATCATCTTTTTGAAAGGTGTTCTTATGAGACGACTTTTACGATTCTAAAAGCACGGTATTCACTATCTAAGGACCTTTAGGAATGAAATAATACAACAAGGTTCACGGATCCAAACATTGGTTTAACCTCCTTATTCTCGGAGGTAAAAAAAAGTTCATGATCTCTAGTTTAAGCCCAGTTAGTGCGGGACAAACAACTAAACTTTACCCGTACCTTTTTCGTACCGTCAACAGATTACAGTCTAAAATAGCAAAAAACGGGAGTCTGATAATATTCACAAGACTGTTTAAATGTGAGAAAATGTCACAACGAGATGCACAAATCATTTGAAGAATGCAGGGGTGTATTGTTCAGCCATAGGTAAACACCACTGACCTTATACTATTAGGATACATAGTTGAAGGAATATAATGGTAAGTGTTGTGAGGGACGATTTAACTTAAATGTTACAGACTTGAGATCTTTTTCTAAGTTTTGATTTGTAAATAATGACTGCATATATATTGAGTAACTATACTATCAAATATAAATTTCTTTCATCATAAGTTTTCTGTTAATCTATAAATTATTATCATACAATTTACTGTTCGTATTTCGTTGAAAGTTCATTATGTACGGTTGTAGTGAAGGTTAACACAGGTGGGGCAACCGAATTGTATTCACGCAAGTTACAGAGTTACTCAGTAAAATCGGAAAACCATATCGTAAATCGTTCATTTGCAAAAGATCAGTTCATCCTATGGAACTGGACTGTTCCTGTTGCAAAACATCACTCCATTGTCACTATTCAGGCGTTTCATACAAATTCCATTGTGTTCTAACTCTTCCTTTCTTGATCTTCCCCCATCTTCTGATGCCAGACATTACGTTGACACTCACGTCATATACTACTTATAAGTAGCTCGCACCACATGGTCTTCCCATACTCACAGCCACTTCTGACTCATTCGTGTATAGTTGTTAATTTTCATTTATCGTTGAAATGTGGTCTGGTGTTTATGTATATAGAGGAATGGCTGAATATAACAATGAATCTTAAACCGGTGGTTATTCGTCTTTCTGCTTTACTTCTAGATTAAGGCAAGTCAGTATTGGTCTGTCTTTCGAGCATAGATTAGCCAAGTCTTCCGTCCTTGCTGCATATTGGTTACTAAAACGTGATCTGTGTATTGGTCATTGGAAGGATATAAAAGTAAGGACCGAAAACTATTCACTAGTCAGTAAAATACAGTACCATTAAGGGTAGGACAAAATTTTATCTGAGGGCGACAAGAAGAGGATTTACACTCCGATGAATAGCGTCAACCATATTAGTTTCTACATGGTCCTGAAGGGGTCGAAAGACAGGTTGGAGTACGTAAATGCAAAAAAGTCTCAAAGGACTGTGCTTAGAGTGAGACAAAGTTTTCCGGCTACTGTTAGATTTTTCCTTTATTAGGATAAATCTTCTCTACTTGTCGTATAGAATTATCCAAAAAGATATGCTTACAGCTGGAAACTAACCTAAACCCGAGGTTTCCTAACCTTTTGGCAAAATTTGCTCGAACTCACACAGTAAATAAATTCAGCGTCTAATGACTAGCGGACTACTACGATCATTTCAGTCGAGGTATCTGCGACTCCTTTTTCAGATAATAATAATAATAATAATTTATTCTCAAATAATAACATGTTACAAGATGATGGGTGAATTTTGGTTGAAGTGCGCAAAATTGATTTAGACTTCTAGGAGTACGAAACATCCTAGATCTCTTCCTTTTCGAAGAGCAGGAAACCACATAAGTAACCTCGAAACTGACGACCCATACTTGTAGGATTAATACGAAGGTATTATGGCTAAGGTTCAACAATGTAGGATGATTGTGTTAAGAGCGTGTGAGCTTTTGTTCAGTAACCTCTTTAAAAAACTGACTATTTGTTGGTCTACTTTGGATAAAATTAGTGATTTTTCTAACATTTAATGTAAATCACAGTTGTTCTTAGCTTCAAAAACACAATTTTAAAGCCAAGTTCGTCAGCCGAAGAATGTAGATCATAAACAAACCCCTTCACCCGAATTTATCAGAAGTTAACTCTATATCATACCGACAGAGTGCATTTCACTCCTTCATCCTACAATCAATCTCACCTTATTCTTTTACTCATCTTGACCCATCCATAATTCACTAAATCGTCGGAAGCTACCTTGGTGATTGACCTGTATAGGCAGTCGTAAAGTACCAAAATCCATGCACTTGGGAACGACAAATAGACAGAGAATTACCATAAGTTTCCCTTAAGCCAATGAAAAGTACTCACGGCAGTCAGATCTATCTAGTTTTATCTAGCACCAAGAGAAGTACCAGGCAGAGTGATGGGGTTCCTAATCCAGTTTTTAATGAGAGGCCACAGCAAACGAAGCCAAGATAACCACTATAGGATTGTGAGGAAGGTTGGATTAAACTAAAATCAAGAACTGATTGAAGATAGATGGACGGGACCGCTTAAAAAGGGTTCTGTTGTAGTATGGGACTCTATAACAGTGTGAGCCCATGAAACAGGGACAGATCGTTGTCCCGCTAGCGGACGCCAAATCCCTAAACCACTGACTCGGGAGTTGTTGTGATACAAATCCAATTACAACGATATTGCCCAACAGTTTTCCAACATCTTCAGATGGTACTTTCCTCATACTCCGTATGGTTTAAAACCACCGTTCTTGGGTTCAGAAATATTACTAGGATAGTGTAGCATTTGCAGTAACTCCTTCACCACCGTATGCAAAAGTTCACGTTGAACTGATATAACAAGCTCGATGAAGTTGGCTTCCTGATGGCAGAACCAGGCTTCAAAATAGTCTAACCAGTAGAGCATGAGTTGTAAGGTGAATGCGTGTGAGTCGTGTTCTTCAAAGTTTAGGTTTATATTCCAATATTATAGGGACGAAATTTATAAACATGAAATTCTGAGAACACAAGAATAGTATCACGACCAGTAAAAAGTATCCATGAAGTACTACGATAAGACGTAGTATTATAGCGTATTGTTTGGTGTATGTGATCATGTTGAGGGTCACTACTAGAGTTGTCATGAATATTCAGTGCTTCACAATGCCGGTCTATGTAGCAGGTTTACAAATGAAGATCCTAAAATCACTGAAACCAGAAGTCATGAATGAGGGAGTTTGAGAAAATATCTAGTTGGTAGTCTGTTAGTAAAAAGTATTTTAGAAAGTGCGACGGAGATAAATATGAAGATCCTACCATCTTAGAAAAGCAATTCAATCTACAGTCGTCCTAAAGAAGGGCATATTCGAATAATTCACGAAGGTCGAGGATCGACCTACTTGAGAGCGGTCTGTCAGGGATAAGAACTCGCGATTTAGGTCTCTTCTGTGCTCCTCTCTCCAAGATGTAACAGTCAGAAAATTCGTAGCATACTGTCGCAGGGCTAAGTTCGTTTCGACAGAGAAAAAAATTGTGACCTGACCAAGTAAGTCATGAGCAATCACTCAGCTTATCTCAGTGGATTAACGCCACTCTGATTGCTGCTTTAGTAAAAAATGGTGTATGGATGCAAATGAAGGGTAAGAAAAGACTGAATGTCTTTAAAGAAAATTGGTCTCCTTCATTCGGCCCAAGTCTAAGAAAAGCTGAAGCCGACAGAATCCAGTAACGTTAGGGGAGAGAAGTAGACTTATTCATAGGAAATACTATCCCTGTTATTGTTATCGCTAAGCTTTCCTGTGAAGGCGGGACGTTTGGATTAGTTAGTTGAGGCTTGAAGTGTAAGGAATAAGCTCTGTTGTTTGGTTCGGTTATTCGCAGACCAAACTGAGAGGTGAATGAGGTCTTGCTAGACATGCTCCACACCTAGTCTTTAAGTAGTCTATGTTTAATTTCGGGGACTTTGATACACATTCGGTAGACTGGGAAAACCTAAGAACTGAATTGTTGGAAAAGTCTTCCGGACAGAAATTAGTTGATGCGGTTATTACGAGTGCCTTAGTGCAACATGTTAAGGAAGTAATTAGATACCATCTGGACTGGAAATCATCTATACTTGATCTCGCATTAACTTATTGTGAGGACGTCTTAAACCTAGATTCTATGCTGCCCCTAGATATGAGTGACCATATGAATGCGATCCTTGAAAACTGTAAAACGGGTGTCTATCGACAACCCTAAACACCTACATCGGTACAAAAAAGTAAAAGACTCAGAGAAGAGCCGGTATCTCAGGATTATAGATTAAAAGCTACTTAACAGTTTCATGTCCATGAACTTTAGGAAGGCCGTTAACGAATTCCCATGAGACCGGCTTCTATCCAAGATGAGTTATATCAAGAAGGGAGGTAACTTACGAATGTGTTCAAAGTATTTCCTTGTTGGTTTTCAACGAAGATTACTAGTTAACTGCTAGCAATCTAACTGTAAAGCTATGCTTTATCGGTTGCCTCGCGGTACAGCCAATAAGAGTTGCGAACTAACTATGTGTGACACTAGAGTACGGAAGGAAAACTCTCCAACTTGAATTTTTCGCTAACAAACGATCAGCTCCTAATTAAGAATGCTCGTGTCCACATATTAATAGGGACTAGTGACCACGGCGCAGTCATGTTTAACAAGGTTGCAAACGAAATATTTAGGTGGGAAGAAAATGAGTCCTACCTTTACTACACTACGGCTAACTACACTATCTTGAGAGAGCATCTTTTAAACGCCTCATGGCCACGGGAATGGGAGGGCTAACAGTAGGTGATCACTGGCGAACAATGAGATGCATGATTCGGAAGGATGTCGTACGTAATGCACCTCAGGAAAACCGCAGACCCAGAAATGGAAGAATAAACAATAGAACCCTCGTTACATGATAAAAGGTGAGCTTGGCACAAGACGAAGGCCTTACCATCGGATTGTGGCCGTAGTTCTCACTTTGCATTGAGAAACGAATCCAATGTCAAAGTTCGAAGCGATAGGATAAACTGTAGCAACTTATTATTAATTCGTTGTACTATGCTGATTAGTCGTTTAAATTATTCGATAATTGTATCGACCATTTTCTATAATTGTACAAGAAGTACAAGATACGGAAGTAGAAAGGAAGATTTATTTCATCGCATACTCGACCATTCGTCCAAACGGAGACAAGTCTCGGGCCAGTAAAACACTTCTAAACCGAAAACATCTCTTTAGGTTCATGGCTAAAATAAAACATGCAAACCAGGGTATTTATACCCTCAAAGGTCCGAACGATCAAGATCTTACCAACTTCGAGATGGCTGAGATCTTTGTTGCCAACTTTACTGACCAGTTAAATCAGGTACCTACAAGCGTATAGTACTAATGAAACCTAGTACCATCTTGTGGAATGGGGAATATCCGACTTACTCTGATTCTAGTACTAAGAAGAAACCAATCCGTGAGCCAAAATGGTTCTACTCTTTGTGTCGAGAACTAAGAAAGCTATCATCCTGAAGATAGTAGAGTTTATTAACAGTTACCCGCGCAAAATACTTCGGATCCTTTGGTTACACGCCAACAGTAACGACCTGTTGTGAGAAGGAACAAACCATATTCCAGCAGAGGAAGGAATCAGGTAGAAGTACTGGAGGTGGACTGTAAACACTTTGAGGAAAGGATTTTACTGAGTTACAAGACAATCCCCCAATTGAAATCCTCAGGGCCAACGGAAAAGAGGAAGACCAGAGAATACATTTTACCGAGAAATGAAGATAGGCATGAGAAGAACTGACAACAATTAGGCGCGGAACAGAGTACGTTGGAGAATTCTGGTTAGCGGTCTATGCTCCAATAGGGGTAGCTGGAGTAAGTAAGTAAGGATTCATCACAACATGGATGTCTGTCCTAAACATCATCACTACCCTCGAGGTTAACCCTCCGAAAGTTGCCCATACAAGAGTGGACAACCATGTACGCACCCAATTTTTCTCACCGAATTGTCCCAACTTATAATGCTCTCCTGGACGAAGTGACCACAGCCCATAGCTTCAAGTGGATACTTGACAAACACTTACAGAGGCACAGATAATCATCTTCGGTTTGGATCAGATTTGCCTTATCTCTGGCATGATAATGTGATAGATGTTGGTATTCATAAACCCTGCCTCTGTGAAACAAATTCACTCATTCAAATTACAACACATACACATCTTTGCAATTAACTACCAACTGACTAGAATTAGTGCATTTGAGTGACTAGACTACCATCCACTGCACATTATCAAATACCGTAAGAAAAAAGGCGAATAAGAAGAAATTAATTGTTTATTACTAAGTTCCGGAAAAATTATTCGATATACATTGAAGATATTGGGCTATTGTTTAAATACCCTGGATTTTAGCACCTACTTTTGAAAGCGATGTCGCGTGACGGAAAGTAGGTCGTGTTTCTAACCTTATTATGTACTCAGGACGGCAGTTCGGCTTATGCGACCCGGTGTAGTTGTATTAGTTCTAGCCGGTCGTTACGCAGGCAGAAAAGCAATTGTTATCAAGAGCTATGATGAGGGTTCTGGAGAAAAACCTTATGGGCACGCGTTAGTTGTTGGCATTGATCGATATCCACGACGCATCCTCAAAAGAATGGGGAAAAAACGAATGGAAAGTCGATGTAAAATCAAGCCTTTTGTGAAAGTTGTCAATTATAACCACCTGATGCCTACAAGGCATTCAGTGAATATCGTTTTCGACACCAAGGTTATCAATAAAAACGCATTAGGTGACAAGTCATTGCGGAAAAAGGCGAAATTAGAAGCTAAGCTAAAACTACAGCAGAGGTAACTCCTTTTTCGTATTTTTCACTTTCTTTAGGTACAAATCCAATGAAAATCCCTGGTTTTTCCATAAACTGCGATTCTAAGCAAAGGATTATAACAACGATGTCTCTGTAACATAAGGGTAATTAAACGCTTGTTTTGGTACATCGTCTTCTAACTTGCATCTAAATATATTTAATATCACGTTAATTTCTGAAGGGTTTCGTTAAGAGCTGTATAGTTCGGCTTCGAATTAATATTAGCCCATCGTCCCTGAAACGGAGGAATGTCGGTTTTATTTTGGCTCCAGTCACTGCTCGTCGCCAGTGGTTGAAACAGCATTGCATAACTTTAGTCTTTAAGTGATGAGTTCTGTCCGTATTCATTATTATATACTCCACTACCTTTTTTACTGCTTGTTAGTATCATTTTGGCTCTGCATCTTACTCTACCATTCTAGCATTGTGAAATGTATGTACACAGCATGATAACGGTCGCTATGTAATTGCTTGAGATGTATGTTGGGTGAATGCCAGTTATGATGGACATCTGTGCCTAGTACGTTTTATCTGATAAGAACCGGCATATTGCACCTCGAAACTGTGCTTCTGTTTTGAGGGTAATTACATTTATGTAAGCTGAGATAGTTTAAAGCGGTGTGTGCCGTTTGTTGAATCAATCTTAATAGTTTGTAAGATGACCAGTCCATTTGAATTTTCATCATTCGTTATTCATTTACATTGCTGGATCTAAATTTCAAAAATCATTTGAAGTTCATGAGTTACACCCTTTTTGTCTAAGTAGTGAGACCACAATTTAATCCGATGTAATCTCAATAGGTTTCTTCTCATATTGTCGCTCAATAAGCTATTTTCAATCTAGACGATGTGTAGCACAAAAGGTTTTCGTTATGTAAACGTGGTGCTTTCCTTTCAAACACCGTTTGAAAATTTCGCTATCCCTTCAAATAACAGATATTATAGTTTATGTCTCATACGACCAAGTGACACATCCAGCCGTAAATCGCAGTATAATCCCCAACCGTAGCTGCTACCTCAACGTGACCAGCCTCAAGCAGTTGCCCCTTGAGCTCTGCGGTCACGCATGCAAAATATGTTTGCCGACTAAACGACTGTACTGTGTAGCAGTTCGCTCTGTCCTGCTATACGGATGGGAAACATGGCTGGTCAGAGTAGAAGACACTCGTAGGTTGCTTGTCTTTAATCATATGAAGTTGTGAAACACCATCAGTTGACGTGGTTAGGACATGTGGAACGTATGCCCAACCACTGACTACCTCGATAAGCTATGTTTTGTGGTGTAGGAGTAGGTTGATAGAAAGCTAGTTCTGGAAAGCTATGAATCCGTTGTCGCAATATTGACGTGCTCAAGTACTTGTTGACTTTGCTGATATCAGTATCGAATCTCTTTTTCGACTAGTTTCTAGCGTCCCTAGATTTGGCGTTTTCCTAGTGTAAATTACTTGGATTCATTGTGATCTTATTCGTCAAACAAAGTATATTTAACGAGAATTTCAGAGTCAAGGAGTAATGACTTATGTAAAATACATGCGTGATGATTTAGACCACTGTAATATTTGGGCTTCTTGATTATGATCCCCATCATAATTAGCGAAAAGTTATTATCTGATGCTTCATTACCTTCTAAATCCTGTTTAATGTTATAAGTCAAAAATGTAGCATGTCAGTAAACCAGTATTAGAAATCTAACTGTTAGTGAGATTATCTTGTAAAATGGCGTATTATTCATTGTCAGCATAACTAATTTAGATAGCCTAAGTAGTACTTCTACTTCGACTAGAGCCAGCGAAGAGCAAACCTGTAAATCAGGGTGGTTTCAGACCTGGGCGTGTATGTATAAACTGTATATTCACACTGTCAGATGTGGCTTAAAATCGTTTGTGATCGCGCAGATGCATCCGTTCTTTGTGTTCTCTCAAATTGTAATCTGAATTTCTCATCACTCATTTTTCTGTTAAAATTATTTCACTGGATTATAAGTCTTGAATAATATCTTCTAACCGTAATATTCATTACCGTTAATACTTCTACAACCTCTATCACCATGGGATTTGAATCGTCAATTCGATCTGCGCTAATGGTATGGCAACTTTGAACTGATGTACGTACGAAGTTCTACCTTGTAGCTGGCTGACACATTCAGATGTCCGACATTAGTTGTATTCCATGAAGGAAAAATTTGGTTGTGACCGATTTGATCTCGTACGCTTTTACGGTAATGAGGGCGGATGTCATTCCCTGGCTTCTCATACCGTGGGAGGGCTCGGGTTGTCAGGAGGGGCATCGGCCTGGTGACTTCCGAAGGAACTCGACTCTTACAATGAGACGTCTTAACTCTCGTAAATGAAGACCTGACTTCCATGTCAGAGTTTAAATGTTCTGAGTTATTTTTTCTTGTTAGCGTTGTGTAGCAAGTTAGTTTTCTACGGGACGGGCTCGCCAAGCTTAACCCTCCTTTTATCCGAGCTTGGGACCGGCTCTAGTCCCGGAGTGGCTCGAGGCGGAGTTGGTATTCGTTGACTTTAAGGCGGCATTCGACTTTCGATCGTGAGGCTCTTTGGCATTCTTTTACTGAAGGAAGTTCATTCACCTTGTGCAGACTCCACTAGTCGTGTGAAAGCTTACGGTGAACTATCATCGGGAATGATTATTTCGAATGGTGTTCTTCAGCGTTGTCCTTTTTCTTCATTCTTGTTTAACTTTGTGATTGACATTCTTTTAGATACAACACTTTCATCATCCGACTTACCAGGAGATTCGCATGTAGACATAGAATACACTGATGACATCGTTCTATTTGAAGAAGACGCTGACAAAATACAGTCTTCTGACCACGTTAAGCAACAATTTAAGCATGTTCTGGATGTGATTCTCTCCCTCGAAATGCAAAATCTTGCTTCATCATTCGCTTGCATCGGCACTTGAAACTAGTGATAGGAAGTGAAGTCATTTCTAGTTTGCATGTATATTAGGGTGTGTTTATTACTTACCCTTAGTTATAAATCAAACTGTGTTTTGATAGCATTATTGGAAAAAACAAATCATATATTCCAGTCTTTTTATTTAGAAATGTTCACTGCTTATTTACCCTACCTTGCTATAAATCTCACTAGAGATTGCTGATTTTACTTACTTCACTAATTTTAATACAAAATTGTTTACATTATCAAAGTTGACGAACGCTATCCGAATTTATATCCCTACATGAAACATTATTCTTCTAACAGTTTGCCAACCAACTTTTGATGTCGATGTAACGAGTTTGTTGGGTATAATTTACCGTCATTATAAAATGTTTAGTACAAACTTTTACATACTGACCTTATCGGACAGGTCTACGTTATAAATGGTACTAAAGTCCGAAAACCCAGATCATTGCATATTTGTGTCGTTAATTGTACAGGTTATAATCTATCAAAAGTAAATCTTGATATCATTTGAAAGCTCAAGTTGATTGATAGAATGATTGCATTTTCTAGCTTAAACAAAGCAATACGATAATATTTGCAGCGTACGATGAATCCACCGTATCCCATCCTTTTATTGTGCACGTTATAGCTGGTAATTTGAAATCGTGCGCAATATTAATAAAAATCGTTCATCATAGAACCGTAAGATATTTAAATGGAAACATTGAAGTGAAAATTAAGTTTCTGAAGTATTAGTAATTAGAACGACACCTGGTTCGATGCCTGCAGACTAATTATGCTTTTTAATTAGACCCACAAGTTCGCTTTTTGGTCTTATTGGTTGGAGTCATGATTGCTTTTTTGGCTATCTAATAATTTGGCCGATCAAGTACTGAGTGAGCCAGATTAAGTGGTTGTGAATAGAGTTAAAAAGATTAACTTGACGAGCTTCTATTCTTGAAAACAATAAATCACCGAATCCTCCAGGTAGGGCCATAAGTGAATGAAACAGACTTATCAGAAAATTAGTATTAAATACTGCTACAAGTCCTTTGGAATATGTTGAATTTCCTCTTGAAAGATTCGTGGGTTGTTGCCTGAACCACCCTAGTTAATAGCAAACTCTAAGCAATGACAACTCGTAAAGTGTAGTTATGATTAAGTCCCAGTTTTCTGGGTATTTTTCCCAAGGTTAGGATGCTTTAGGTTGCATTTGATTTGATTGTTAAGGACTCAGCGACTTACGGCGTTCTATGAAAGGATTGTATTTAACTCGGTAAAATTATTTTGTTCCTCGCTTCTGAATATACTCAGAAGTACTGTCCTTTTGGGGTGAAAGGAAACTTTCTGTGATATAAAGACGAACCAAGTGAAACTCGCAAATCGATTGACGTTTACTCCACTTCAGTGCGAGATTTTCTCGAGAAGCATTTTCGACACAGGTCAGTAGGAGACTAGACTCCCAGATTTTCTCAACTGAGGTCACCTCCAGAAAAGAGTTGCAAAGTTTACATGGCTCCAGCTGACTACTATGCAGACATTATTTGGTGAATTGATACCTATCAGTTTGTGCTTACTGACACTGTGTATGATAGACTTTATCAGAAGCATTAGGAAAATCGAGATGTATTATGCTCAACTCTCCCCTTATGACTGAAGTTGGTGTCCTGTCAATACGCTGCAGTCATCAGTTTTTTTGTTTCAGTATTGCCCTGTCCTGGCAACATGTTAGGGTGATATGCGGTTTGTAAATAAAAAAGTTACACAGTTCAGCTGAAACCAGATATTCCATAAATTTTGACGATGTTGGGAGAACTATGTCAGAGCGCCTTAAAATTATGATAATATTATCTTAGACCATACATGCAGGTAAATATATCAGATTCCAACAGATATAAAAATTTGAGTAAGATCGAGAGGACTCATGTAGTAACCATGTATATATAGGTAATCTTCGGATTCATAAAACTCGTGGAATGCCTTCATTTGTTTACCACACCTCTATCTCATATGATCGATTCTCGTTAATCTTTCTGGTAGTTTTTGACATTTTATGTACATCTGAGTGCTGCGCTTTATATTCTTTCGTGCTCTAAGAATTGCGTTTATTGGGCCTATTGCCCTGTCATGAAGTTTAATCAACACGGGTTGTCATAAAAATACTAAAATTGAGTTGATGTTCTGCATCTGTTTAGCTTGGTAAATAAGGATTGTTTACTGTTATTCTAAAGCTCAGACAAATCTCAGGGCATTGGCCTTTGTTGTCGCCGTTAATCAAAGGAAATCGATTTGCAGACTATGATATACCTCTTTGATTGCAAAATATTTAGTGAAATGAATGGTCGTCATGGGACTTACCTAGCTTCGCATTATGATCTGATCGCAAGTTTTGAAATTTTAATCAAAATTAGGTGGGGAATATCGCATCAAAGTATAAGCTTTAACTCGTAGACCAATTAATTCATGAATTATAATGCGTACTTGTACTTTGGTCCAAGCTTTCCAAATGAACCTATATTCCGCAGTAAAAGAAACTTGGAGAAAGGATCTTAATTACTTGGTCGTATATGTATCGACAATCGATCTCTAGATCGAGTTAGCACAGATACTGCATATTAATTCGCCGTTCGTTGCCCTGCTACATTTAGAGATGGTCGCATTTTTAACATTCTAATTTGCTCTTCACAGGTGTGCGCGAAAACAAGTGACGGTGGTAACCGCTTGTGAATTGCGCACCTCCAATATCTTTTTCACGAGCTAGTATAAACCAACTGGTTTCTTTGGATGATTAACTTTGTTTCAGGGCAGTATGGTTTCTAGATACCTGCAGCTTTTGACTATCAAACATCAGCAAGGCAATATATTTGTCATGTAACTTCCAGACCTAGTTAGGATTGCGTCTAATGTGAGAGACTACAGTACTTACTTACGCCTGTTACCCACAATGGAGCATAGGCCGCCCACCAGTTTCCTCAAACCAACTCTGTCCTGGGCTTCCCTCTCCAGTTCTGTTGTTGTTGTTTGGAGTTCCAGATATTTTTCAACTCTAAAAATGCAGCTATTGCTTTGCCAATCCGCGCCCTCACATCTGCATCCGATCCACCTTGATTGTCGATGATGCTGCCAAGATATGTGAAGGTGTTAACGTCCTCCAAGGCATCTCCATCAAGAGTGATTTGGTTGGTGCATGTTGTGTTGCATCGGAGAATTTTGCTTTTTCCTATATGTATGTTGAGACCTACTGCTGCAGAGGCTGCTGCTACACTAGTCGTCTTCTCTTGCATTTGTTGTTGCGTGTGCGATAGAAGAGCCAGGTCATTTGCGGAGTCCAGATCGTCCAGCTGCGTCCTAACTGTCCAGTTGATACCGTTCTTCCCTCAAGATGTCGATGTCTTCATAATCCAGTCGATGACCAGGAGAAAGAGAAAGGGTGAGAGTAAGCAACCTTGCCTGACACTGGTCTTCACCTCGAATGAGTCTGTCAGCTGTCCTCCGTGTACGATTTTGCAGTTGAATCCATCATAAGAATTCCGTATGATGTTGACTATTTTCTCAGGCACACCGTAGTGTCGAAGAAGCCTCCACAGTGTTTTCCTATCCACGCTATCGAATGCTTTCTCTTAGTCGATGAAGTTGATGTAGAGTGGTGAGTTCCATTCAATTGATTGTTCCACAATGATCCGTAATGCATCAATTCGGTCAGTACATGATCGATCCTTACGAAATCCGGCCTGTTGATCTCGAAGTTGGGCGTCTACGAAGTCCTTCATTCTGTTTAACAATACCCTGTTGAAGACTTTGCCTGGTATTGAATGAAGAGTGATGCCTCTGTAGTTCTCACACTTGATGAGATCGCCTTTCTCTGGTATTTTGATGAGGTATCCTTCTTTCCAGTCTGAAGGTACTTGTTCCTCATCCCAAATCTTCTTGAAGAGGATGTGAAATATTTTCGCGGTTGCTTCTACAGCTGCTTTCATTGCCTCTGCTGGAATTTTGTCTTGTCCTGCTGCTTTGCCGCTCTTGATTTGTCTGATGGCCATACTGAGCCAATATCAATTGGGAGGTCCGTGGATGCTGCTTCCATGTTGAGTGGGTTCAGTGGAGCTGGTCGATTCAAGAGTCCCTAAAGTACTCTAACCACCTATTTTGCTATTCAGTTTTGCTGAGTACTTTCCCTTCCTTGCCTTCCTTGTTCGGTTGACATTGATTGCTGCTTTCTTGTTCCTCCTTTCTTCAATTTTTGCAAGAGTATCAACAGAGATCCATTCCTTGTGATGGTACTTCTTGTGACCCAGAACTTCATGACATGTTGAAGTGATAGCCTCCTTGATTCCTCTCCCATTGTTCTCCAATGTCGCGTCCTCTCCATTGAGTATATCGTGCAAGGCCTGGAACCTATTGGTGAGGGTTATCTTGAATTCGTTGAGTTTTATGGTATCTCGAAGAAAGGCCGTATTAAACTTGTGTGAAATTGACTGTCCCGTTCTCCAGTGCTTCTTTAGCTTCAGTTTCATTTTGGCAATCAGCAAGTGGTGATCCAAAGCTATATCAGCTCCTCTCCTGGTTCTCACATCCTCCATAGTCCTTCTGAACGTTTTGTTGATACACATATGGTCAATTTGGCTTTCAGTAGTGTGGTCCGGTGAAATCCATGTGGCTTTGTGTATGCGTTTGTGCGGGAATATTGTGCCACTGATGACCAGTTTGTTGAACGCACATAGGTTTGCAAATCTCTCAACGTTTTCGTTCCTTTCTCCTAGTCCACGTCGTCCCATTATGTCTTCATATCCAGTGTTGTCCATTCCAACCTTGGCATCCAGGTCTCCCATAAGGATCGCCAAATCCTTTGGTGAACATTTATCGACGATTGACTGCAGCCTTTCGTAGAATTGATCTTTAACGTCGTCATTGTAGTCATTGGTAGGTGCATAACATTGGATGACGTTCATTGTAATGTCCGCTTTCTTTGTTTTGAAGGATGCTTTAATGATCTTCGGTCCATGAGCTTCCCATCCTATCAGTGCCTTTTGTGCATGTTTGGACAGCATCAGTGCAACTCCTTGTGTATGTGAAGCATTTTCCTCTTCATGACCAGAGTAAAACAGCAGTTCCCCTGAAGCTAGTCTCAGTTGTCCTACTTGTGTCCAATGTGTTTCTCTGATGCCGAGCACCTCGAGGTTGTATCTTTTCATTTCTGCCGCAACTTGAAATAGTCTTCCAATCTCCCACAATGTACGAACGTTCCATGTACCTAAGTGAATGGTTGCTCTGGTTGTCAGAAGAGGCATCAGCCCCGTGACTTCCGAGGGAACTCGGCTTTCATCACGCGACGTCATAATTCTTCCTCCAACTCCCAGGGCAGAGTTAAAATGGTTTGAATTATTTTTTCTGGTTAGCGTTTTTTGGCAAGTTAGTTTTTGACGGAATGGGGTCGCCAACCCCATGTCCTACCCTCCTCCTTTACCTGGGCTTGTGACCGGCAGTAGCGCAGAAGGTTCTACTGACGGAGTTGAAAGACCACAGTGGGCAAGGAAAATTCAAAACAGAGAAATATAAAAATCTGCTAAAAGACTCAGTGTTTAAGGAAAAATCTGATGGACCGAAACTGCAGAAAACACAATCGTTTGGTTCAAGACCATAGATCATTAAGTCAGGTGATATTTTTTGATCCGTGTAAGCATGTTCAAGTTCTGTAAGAATTGTGAGATCTAGATCACGTAGAAATAATCTCGAGGTTGCCACTTGCGTTTGGCTGTCGTAATAGAAAAATACTGTTAATAGTTACTGAAGGCTGCGAAATTATTTGACGGAAACACTGCCTCAGGTACTTATCCATGATGTGCTTTGTGTGCTTCGAACCTCACGATGGTCGATAAAGTGTTGGACATTAACTAACTTGCTAGGGTAGAATTCAATTACGTTGACTTTACAGGACAATCTGATAAACGAAAGTAGGGTCTGACACTACTGGACTTCAGATAGGTCGCCACGACACACAGCTTCTATCCTTGTTTGTGAAGTACAGAAATGAATTTACATAAGTTGGTCGCAAACATACTAGGGTGCGTGTGTACCACATTATCAAACGCTAAAATTAAAAACGGACCTTCATAGCCTATTTGTCTGTTACGGGTTAAAAAACTGTCCAAGTTTCATTATCTGCCTGTTTGTTTCTGCGAAATGTTGTTGCCAAAGTGTTGTTTTTTCACTTTTGCTTGCATTTCAGGTTTTTTGGTCTTATAACCATTTGAGAGACAATATTTCTTGGCATTTGCAAAAAACCTACTTTTTCCTGATCAAGTAATTACATCAATGTCCCCATGCTTCAAACATCTAACGCACCATAGATCAATGTGTAAAAAATCCTTTTTCTTCGTGGTTCTGTTTTTCATAGGACACACCTCATGCATACTGTAGTTGGTTTCGTGTTCATTGTTTTTGTTTCAGAATCACACAAAATGCTCCTTCTGTAACGTTTTCTGCATTAATGTGCGGAAAATACTGATCACTCCTCTCTTCACGATAGGCGAACTAGAGAGCGTGATCGACCGGATTTTTGAATAAAATCGTTAAATATGTTGTGGATACCGGGTTTAATAGAGCTGTTTTCTTGAAACCGCAGATTGGGTATTTCTGTCACGGACGTTTTTAACATGTCCAAAAATCTGAAGTCCAGATGCCCTTACTGAAATAATATGAGGTACTGATTTTTAGCTCAGCTGCTTTCTGAAAATGTTCAAGAGTTTCCTTGCTTGTCGATCCGGAGATTAATAAGCCTTTATTAACTTTAGGATAATCCACATAATTTCCATCTCCGTTATTCGTTCGTAATCAGCCTACTCAAAAGGAGACTCGGCACATGACAAATCAGAATATTAGCATAATTTTTTCGTACATCGTGCTAAATTCTGTCTTTGAGTTCCTAAAACATACATAAGCATGGTAGTACCCTTAATATTCCACAGCAGTTCATCAAGGAACACAGATACGACAAGTGGTGATGAAGTGCTTTTGTTATGCTGTACATTAAGACGTCCACCCCAGATCGACATTGGATTAGTCTTCCAGATTTTCAATTTCTTATTGGCCATCTTTCTTGATAGAATCCATTCATTTAGGACCAGCATCAACTCACTGACTAAACAAGAATTCTGCAGGATGTAATGTTTGCTATAGAATTCCCTGAAAAAGTCGAGTGCCGAGATATTCCCTCTCCTCTCCAATATGCTCCTACATGTCCACTACCTTCTCATGGCTGGGGTGTTCTTCAGAAACTGATAGGACGAAATGTGCTTTCTTAGCGCTTAAAGTGGGTTAGTTGGTACGGAGAATTCACCTAGGACGGTTGGAAAGCCCTGGTTGCAAAACGTTAGTGCATACAGGCCCTACGATCCTGAGAGCACAAATAGCATGCATTTTTGGCTTGACCGTCCGGACAGTATCTCAGTTCAGTGAATTATGTAAGTAAGTGATTTTGTATCCGTAATAACGTGTCTAAATGAAATAAAAATGCTGAGTGCCCTTGTACTTACTGACAGATGAATTTCGGCACTAATAAATTCTGACTAAGCCCAATTTTTCATTATTCTAGTGGTTTTTCTAATTGCATTTCTACTCAGTGAAACAAATTTATCAAGTTTGCTCGTGAAAAGCATGTTAGCCTAATATGTGTTGTACGATGGGTCGGGATAAGTAGAATATCGGGTGGAAAAATACTAATAAAAAATGTTGGGTTATAACATAACCTTGTTAAATCCATCGTACCGAACAACCACAAATCATTTACAGTCGCAACAGGTTAATATCATGTTAAAATGAAAGACAGAAATGTTGTTGTTGGTGATATCTTGTGAAATATAATTTTCTGAAATCTACGATCTATGATCACAGCTCGTATCAAGCGCGTTCCATTTGACCTTTCACAACAAATTCACTATTGATCTCGGAAAATCACCAAAACAACCTATTGTGCACTTTCCTGATTTGTACTCTACTGTTGAAAATGTGGCTGTATTATACTGTTTCTGTCAGTGACATGGTGTAAATATGCTATCAGAAACTGATATAACTTTTAACTGCTATAACTTTTACATTATTTGTGAAAGCATTTGTGACAATTTGATCTAGCCTGTAAACTAGCGTGACTCTTGTAACGTAATTATTTGAGAATAAATATATTATTATTATTAACTGTGGAATATGGTGCGTCACTGTGGATTAGTACTGAAATCACGGCAGAACAAACTTATATTCAATAGCTACGAAATAGCATTTAATTATATTATATGTATTACCCCCAGGTTAGATGCTTGATCGATATGCTAAACAGATCAGATCATGTTGTAACTGATGTAGGACTTATGACAAGGTGTAGAATCCTTTTTGAATTGTTTGTTTTTGGAAAATCCCTCCATGTCTACATATTTTTGTTATGACATGACGGACTTTTTCTGTTGACATTTTTGGTATTTTATTTGATTCCAATTTGAGATTTTATCATTGTATATTGTTATTATTTCTACTATTTTGTACTCTATATGAAGTTTTTGTGTTTGACTTCTGATCTGTATATATGTTGTTTAAATTTGATTCTTTAATATGGCTACAGCCA
>OX103972.1:47326587-47342622 GCA_944470395.2 Schistosoma turkestanicum | reverse complement strand
TGACATTGCTCTAAATCGCTCTCAGTGGCGCAGATGCATCTGTTACTTGTCACCTCTCAAATTCTAATCTGAATTCTCCATGACCGGTTTTTCGCATTTTATGTTTACTTCACTGGGGATATACCTCTAGAATCACACCTTTGAACCAAACTTCTCCATTACTGCTAATACTTCTACTATCATTGGATTTGAATTAACAATTCGATCTGTCTGCACGAATGTGGTATGGCAACTTGAGCTTGTGTGTAAATACCGAGTTCTACGTTGTAAGTCTTTGAATGACATGAATTTAAATAACTGATGTTTCGCTATTGCATTGTTTAATTATATAGGAGTGTAATTATGTTGGATAGGCAACATAGTTAGCTTATCGTAACTGTGGTAAAAGTTATTATCAAAACTTCTTTTCTGATTTACTTTCACCGTGTAGAACCTAATGCAACAATCAGAAACAAATTTAAATATGTTTGTTGCAGAATGGGTTTATCTTCCACCTTCAAATATATTCATGTTTTAACCACACTAGGTAACAAAAGTGAAATTCTTTCATTTACCCTCTCTTTGCAAACTTTTTGGACTGGTTAATGTTGCACCTTAGATCTACCCCTTATTCTTAGTTTGATAGAAGGTTTGAATTTAAACTCCTTGTTTGTATCATAAATCTTTTCTAGGTATTTCGAATGAAATACCTACTTCCTGAGATAGTATTGTGGTGTGAGAATTTTCCTAGTATTGGCGGTCATCCTTTTGCACACGAGATTCAACTGATTTCTTCGGTACGTTTGGTGTCGGTTTTGTTAAAGGTTTTTAGTTATTTTCCTGAACACCTGATCGATTATTTGTTTTTTCCCATTTTCAAGTTGAGTTGCTTCATCCGATTTCGGTCTCAGTTTCTCTTGGTATTTTGGCTGTAAGTTTGAGTGGCCTAGAACAGATATAAGAATCAAATAAAGTGACAATTCATTTAACTGACTAAATTTACTAGAAAGTACTAACTTTGATCTGCAATTTATAAGGTTAAGGACATATAGACTATTCTTATTAAAAACACCTTATTAGGTGAAGAGATTTCGAAACAGCCAAGTGTTCTTCAAATTTGGAGTACATACGATAAAAATCACTACCTTTGAAAAGAAATTCAGCTGCATCTGTTTGACGGGAATCATAACTAATAGTAGTTTCTTGTATTCATTAAAGTTAACTAAGATTTCAATGTTATAACTTATCTAGTGATAACTAGCAGTGTTTCAAAGGTCAAGTTTGTTTGATGAGGCAATAAACGTGGATCGAAGTGCACATGATTTCCAGAAAATCTCTGGAAGTAGCGAATTTGAGAAGAAACTTTTCTGGTCGTTAGTTAGGCAACTGATATTTTCAGTAGCCTCATTCTTTCTGTCAACTAGCGTAAGTAGTCTAACAGTTTCCCGTTATTATCTTATATTGGCTAGAAGTTTTTGTGAACTTTATTATATTCGTTTAATAGTGATTCTTTATAATCGCAGGTGAGGCGTTGTCTTCAGATTTATCCCCGATTTAGTAAAACAATGTTCTTTGGCAGCTTGTACCTATGCTCATATGTCCCATTTTCTATCTTGCCGGTAACCGACTGAAGGTACTCTAGGAGATAATCACTTTGGTTGTTCAAAGTGTTATCCGTTTGCATCAGATAAGTTCCCGTATGTACTAAGACTAGTTGAATTTAGAATGTAAAGCTACTTAAAGTGTACAGAGTATAGCTACAAATCTCTATTTATTTACCGAAGTAGTGAAACTTGGCTTTCGATTGTTTAATTTACGAATAACTGTAACTGTATTGCTGTTTGATATAAAAATATCGTTTTGATGTACAATGTTAAAATCCGAATGTGCTAACCCTCAACTGGCTACTTGAAGACAAAAGCAGAAGAGAAAGTCTATTTGGCAGCCGAATAATATCTACAAATACTCGTATATATAAGCATCCTATCTCCTTAGAAATAAGGCCACTTTTGTGGTCCGGGATCTGACTCCAATTTTATGAACTAGTGAATATACTATAAAGTAAATCATCTCTTCGATTTCCGTTTGTCACTTTTAGATGAACACCGTTCGTGCAGCATTGGTTATCAGAAGTTCATTACGGTTTTATGCGGATGACTTTGCTTCACGCATTCGCATAAGCAGACAGACAATAGAATACGAAGAGGACAAGGCTAGTGGGCCAACTTAATGTAATGAGTCAGTCAGTCAGTCAGATGCAACGTAGAACTTCGTACGTAAGTACATCAGTTCATGTTGCCATACCACATCAGCACAGAGAAGTAATCGTCAATTCAAATCCAATAGTAGAAGAGGTAGTAAGGGAATTAGAAGTAATCGGAGAGGTTAGGATTAGAAGATACTATTCAAGAAGTATGATTCAGTGAGAAAAGTTTAGAAAGTCAAAACTAGAGGTATGAAGAATCCAGAAGATTAGGATTTGAGAGAACACAAAGAATAAATGCACCGGCGCCATTGCGAACGATTTTGAGCCATGTCATTCAAGGTACCTAACCATCGATTATTATCATCTCGCGGACCCCAACCAGGTAGTCGACAATTACCGACATGCCTCAGTCCACTAGTCAATGACTTCATGGATTTCTGCCATGTTTTGGTTTGGCCGCCCCTAGCTTTCTTCCAACCTATTCCTACACTACAAAACAAAGCTCGACGAGGCAGTCGGTGGTTGGGCATACGCAACACATGTCCCAACCACCTCAACTGGTGAAGTTTCAATACTTCATCTATTGATCTGCCATTCTAACCTAGCACCCGATTCCTAATAACAGCGTTGCTCACTCGGTTGTCTCACGATATACGAGCAATGCTTCGAAGACAACTATGATCGAAAACCAATAACCGACGAGTATCTTCTACTCTCACTGGCCATGTTTCACAGCCATAAAGTAAGACGGAGCGAACCACTGCGCAGTACACTCTTCCTTTCGTTACAGAACGGATATCTCGCCTACGCCATAAGTGACGCAGGTTGGCAAAAGCCAATCGAGCCTTCTGTATCCATGCTGAGATTTCGTCAGTCACCAGGCCATCGGCACTGATGAGACTCCCAAGAAAAGTGAAGCGGTCTACACGTTCGACTACTTCACTTTCTATCACTAGTTCAGGTGCCGATGCAACCCAGTCTTGGAGCAACATTTTGCATTTCGAGGGGGAAAACCGCATCCCAAATATGCTTGCATTGTTGCTTAGGGTAGTCAGAAGACTCTGCATTTTGTCAGCGTCTTCACCAAGTAGGACAATGTCATCGGCATATTCTAAGTCAATAAGCGAGCCACCTTCTAAAAGGTCTACTCCAGAAAATTCAGACGAGTATAAGGTTATTTCTAGGAGCTTGTCTATGATAAAATTAAACAAGAATGGAGAGAGTGGACATCCCTGACAGACACCACTTGATGTAGAGAATTCAGATGACAGTTCGCCATATGCTCTCACCCGACCAGTGGTGTTCGAGTAAAGAGCTTGTATGAGCTCAATGTACTGCTTTGGTACACCTTTCAATGACAGACACTGCCACAGAACCTCACGATCCACTGAGTCGAATGCCGCCTTAAGATCCAGGAAAACAACTATTGTCGGACGCCTAAATGTGTGTCTATGTTCCAGGACCTGTCGTATTGTGAAGACGTGGTCTATGCAGCCACGTCCAGGTCGAAAACCAGCCTGGTTTTCTCGTGTCTGCTCTTCACGAGCTTACGTTAAGCGTCGAAGTATTATTGAGGCCAGTGTTTTAGATACTATATTAGTTAGACTTATTCCTCTGTGATCGTCACAAGAAGACTTTTGTCCTTTCTTATAGATTGGGACAATCAGTGATTGAGACCAGTCGGATGGGATTGTGTCCAGTTCCCAGATTCTACCTAAGATCTCAGTCAACCTAGCAGATAAAACTGGACCACCATCCTTAAATATCTCAGGGGTCAGTCTATCAGGACCTGCAGCTCGTCCTCGTTTCAGATTTCCTAACGCTTTCTCAACGTCATTAAGACTAGGGGAACTTACGTCGATTTGCCATTGAGGATGACTGGAGATCGTGGGTAACTGAAGAGTGGCTCGAGGCCAGTTGAACTGATCCCTAAAGTGTTCTGCCCATCGATCCAGTCTCCTGGATTGAGAATGGATAATAAGACCATCCTTTTCCTAGATAGTCTCACTCACATTCGGGTTCTTAATACCAGTTTCTTTAATAAGGCGGAAAAGTTGTCTACTGTTGCCTATCGCTGCTGCCTTTTCCATCGCTTTTGCTTTCGCCACCCACCACTGTTTCGCGGTCGTTACGCAGACTTTTTATAAGTCTGTGCCTAAGCTGACTACGCTCTTCATCATGTTCAGAGTCAGGTGGGATGCTTTTTCGAGTATCTATCAGTTCGGTGGATGCGACTGATATCCACGGCTTCATCTTAGCCTTATGGTTTACCTTGCTAGCAGATATCACTGCTTTTTCCACAACCTTTTTGATATCATACCAACCTGCTTCTGGATTGGAATCACTTACATCGTTGCTTAACTCTCTTTCTAGTTGCTCCTGAAATATTTTCTTAGTTTGATTATCATTAAGTAAAATCCTAAGAGGCTTTCTTACGGTGTCTTTCCTACGTCCAGTAAGCCTTAAACAGATACGAGCTGGCACAAGAGCATGATCTGAATCCAAACATGTGCCCCAGAACGAGCGACAGTCTTCTATCGAACCCCTCCATCCGTGGCTGATGGCGATGTGATCTAGTTGCGTCGAACGTTGAGACGACTTTGGAGGTCGCCAGGTCAACAGATGCTTTTCCTTATGCCTAAAGTTAGTGTTCGCTAAGAATAGGCGGTTATCTGAGCATAGTTGCAACAGACGGTCGCCATTGTCTGTTCTCTTAGTCGCTACACCATAACATCCACCAAGATGTCTTTCCTTTTCACCTAGTCTACCTACTTGAGCATTAAAGTCACCAGCCATTAATACTATACCGGAGCGCCTAGCTTTTTGGAGGAGATCCGAAAGCTTTCTGTAGAACTCATCTTTAACCTCGTCTGCACTGCAGTCAGTGGGGGCATAGGCAGATATGACGAAGAGGCAACGGCGAGTGTCCCTAAGTTTCCGAGTCCTTACTGTCCCGTTTAGTCGGACAGCGCACAAGCGACCATCTACTGGGATCCAGTCTAGGAGAGATAATTCTGCCCTAGGACTCAACGCTATGCCTACGCCAGCAAGACCTCTGGAAGCAGCATCAGGGCAACCGGATACACGAAGAGTAAATCGAGCTGCTTCTTCGTTTTGACAAGGTGGAATCAGGTTAATGACTTTACTAGGATCCTGTATTCGCGTTTCCGAGACACAGCATACATCGATGGCACGAGATTATAAAGTCCTAGCTAATGATGCCTGTTGCCCTATTTGACACAATGTCCGTACATTAAATGCTCCAATATGTAGTCTAGAGCGGGGTTTAGGGAAACCAGGAACGACGTTTCGCGAACTCGTGTCGCCTGCATTAGCTGTGCACTGTGATAAATGAATGTGAGAAGAGTTAGTCGTGGAGATAAGAGAGGTACTAGGGGGTGTAGGAAGGATTTGATTTTGACCAATTTGGTCTCGCGTGCTGGTACGGGTATGAGGGCGGTTGTCACTTCCCGGCTGCCCACACCGTGGAAGGTTGTTTCTTGAGGAACCTGAAAAGGAAAATAGATTAGTGTTGGTCTTAGAGACCTGGGAGCGTGACCGCAGAGTCCAAGGGACAACTGCTTGGGGCCGGTCATGCACGGCCTTTTTATGAAACTTTTTTGAGGATTAGCTCCGTTCTTAAAGGCCCTTAGTGGGCACCCTTACCCAAGGAGACGGAAATCCGTGAGGTAGGGTGAGGTGTGACATTTTTAGGGCCGAACTTTTCTAACCCTTCCTTCTTTGTGAGAAGGCAGCATCGCTGCAGATGCTGGTTGTCTGAGGGAAACACCTTACTGCTGTCACACCTCTCTGCAGTCAGCAGTACGACTTCGCCCTCAGACCTTGGATAGCTGCTTTTAGTCTCATCGTTCTCCAATCGACCTGCCTGGCATGGTAGGACCTGCAGGAACATATGTTCCAGCCAGTATAGCTCGGTTGGGTCATCACGATAGGCAAGCCCGACTACTACGTCAAGGTAGCAGCTTCGGTCGGGTAATGTAATGAGTTATGACTAGCTACTTATAGTCTAACAAAAATAAGCTAGACATTTGATCAGCAAAGTAACCAATGTACATACGCACCTAAATAAAAACAATCAAGTAACAAGCATATAAATGACAAGTTTGAAATACATGTGAGTAGTAACTCAGGTAGGAAAGTTTAATTAGTTCATCTAAAAGCTAGGACAAGTTGAGTGGGTTTCACATATTGATACATACACTACACATTTCTACACCAACGGTACGTATTCGTCCTTTAGGACGTTTTCTGATAGTCATCAAGTGACCTTTCCATTAGGCCACTTCGGATTGTCTCATTATATTAAATATCTTCCCGAAAGTCAATGTTGTTGTGTCTTGTTTTCTGATCTATTCAAAGTATTGACTTTACTTATCTATTAAGATAATAAACAAAGTCAGGTTTATATATCGTACAAGAATAGCGACTGAAATCAGCATGTATGACTTACAGAACTTATAATCACTTTTCCTTACCTTCGCGATGTTGATCCCATTGTGATAGAGCTAAGTTATTTGTATATGTAGAATCCAACGGTTTAATAGGAATTTGACTTATAGTTGACTTTAGAGGATTTATAAAAGGATATAATGTATTATTATAGCTGTTATTAAATGAGGTTGTTATATTGGGCTGAACTGTTGTTAAACGGCTAGAAACTGCGAAGTCTATCAGTTGTTGAAGACGTTGAAATATAATCATATCAGGATTTGGAGAAAATCGTGTATCCACATCCAGCATTCTTCCGATAAGATCCCGAAATGTCCCAAGCTTTTGAATATAAAACAACAGCTTATACTTAGCAATGTTTATGGAAATATTAAAACTTAATAATGTTTAAACCGAATCGCTCCAACTCCTCCTAACTGGTCAAGAGTCGTCCAACTTTTAATCAGCATGATGGGACATGGCAAAGTCCTTCGTTTAGCGTATAGTAATCAAGAGTTACATAGCTATATTGAACTGTAAGATTATACTACATCAATAATATTGTTGTTGCCTTTGTTGAAACCTATTACCAAAAAATATATCTGACTTCAAAAAGGGACTGACATCTCTTTTGGATTCAAACCTGCTCTACCTAATTTTGGAAATAATATCCGGTATGATTGGAACGTTGTGTATTTGAATTGGTGATACTAACTAATATAAGGTTAACAATATTCTTTTTAACAGATCCATACACCTAGTTTTAACACCGACTGGGGTGTATTACTGTATCAAACCACTTAACTCTTATTGGGAAATAAGGTCTGAGGATAAATAATGCTTTATGTTTTATCTAAAATGATATCACTAGTATATTGTACCGATACACAAAAGCAAGATGCTACTACGAGTGAGTAAGCTATCCTAGTAATTAAAAAGTCTATGATGGAGTTTCGTTCTTCTCGGAAGAACAATCAAAGCTACACAGAGAACGAAAATCCATCATAATCAACCATCTGAGCTACACATTTTCCCCACTATCTCATCAGAAAGTTATGTCAGCGTATGTTTTTGGGTATAACGGAAGCTTGGTTACTCTTAGAACCGCTGTGCTTACTTCTTTTTCCTATAGAAAACAAGAGGTGAAGTCATTCAGATGAAAACTGAATTTTACAAGTCCATCTGAACAAGTAACTATCTTCGTCAATGAGCACTTTATTTGCATAATGAATGGAAATTAAAAAATTAGTATTCAGCGATTTTACTATTCATTCTGATCATATTCGTAGAGAACTATTGAGATAGAAAACTATATTATTTTGAATACAAAATATGAACTATCATGTTCACAGAAACGGATAAAGGGAAAAGTACTCTGTAAGTAGTACTAATATTACATACTAGACTGATCAAGTGACTAGAACCATTTTGAATGGTATTTTCATCAAAATAACTGTAAAATCTATGAATACTAATTTTTTAATTTCCATTCATTATGCAAATAAAGTGCTCATTGACGAAGATAGTTACTTGTTCAGATGGACTTGTAAAATTCAGTTTTCATCTGAATGACTTCACCTCTTGTTTTCTATAGGAAAAAGAAGTAAGCACAGCGGTTCTAAGAGTAACCAAGCTTCCGTTATACCCAAAAACATACGCTGACATAACTTTCTGATGAGATAGTGGGGAAAATGTGTAGCTCAGATGGGGATGATTATAATGGATTTTCGTTCTCTGAGCCGGATGTTTCGGTTGTGTAGCTTTGATTGTTCTTCCGAGAAGAACGAAACTCCATCATAGACTTTCTAATTACTAGGATAGCTTACTCACTCGTAGTAGCATCTTGCTTTTGTTTCTCGGTACAATATACTATTGATATCATTTCAGATAAAACATAAAGCATTATTTATCCTCAGACCTTATTTCCCAATAAGAGTTAAGTGGTTTGATACAGTAATACACCCCAGTCAGTGTTAAAACTAGGTGTATGGATCTGTTGAAAAGAATATTGTTAACCTTGTATTAGTTAATATTCAGAAGTTGGTTAGTATCAACAATTCAAATACACAACGTTTCAATCATACCTGGATATTATTTCCAAGATTAGGTAGAGCAGGTTTGACTCCAAAAGAGATGTCAGTCCCTTTTTGAAGTCAGATATATTTTTTGGTAATAGGTTTCAACAAAGGCAACAACAATATTATTAATTTAGTATCATCTTACAGTTCAATATAGCTATGTAACTCTTGATTACTATACGCTAAACGAAGGACTTTGCCATGTCCCATCATGCTGATTAAAAGTTGGACGACTCTTGACCAGTTAGGACGAGTTGGAGCAATTCAGTTTGAACAATATTAAATCTGAATATTTCCATAAACATTGCTAAGTATAAGCTGTTGTTTTATATTCAAAAGCTTGGGACATTTCGGGATCTTATCGGAAGAATGCTGGATGTGGATACACGATTTTCTCCAAATCCTGATATGATTATATTTCAACGTCTTCAACAACTGATAGACTTCGCAGTTTCTAGCCGTTTAACAACAGTTCAGCCCAATATAACAACCTCATTTAATAACAGCTATAATAATACATTATATCCTTTTATAAATCCTCTAAAGTCAACTATAAGTCAAATTCCTATTAAACCGTTGGATTCTATATATACAAATAACTTAGCTCTATCACAATGGGATCAACATCGCGAAGGTAAGGAAAGGTGATTATAAGTTCTGTAAGTCATACATGCTGATTTCAGTCGCTATTCTTGTACGATATATAAACCTGACTTTGTTTATTATCTTAATAGATAAGTAAAGTCAATACTTTGAATAGCTCAGAAAACAAGACACAACAACCTTGACTTTCGGGAAGATATTTAATATAATGAGACAATCCGAAGTGGCCTAATGGAAAGGTCACTTGATGACTATCAGAAAACGTCCTAAAGGACGAATACGTACCGTTGGTGTAGAAATGTGTAGTGTATGTATCAATATGTGAAACCCACTCAACTTGTCCTAGCTTTTAGATGAACTAATTAAACTTTCCTACCTGAGTTACTACTCACATGTATTTCAAACTTGTCATTTATATGCTTGTTACTTGATTGTTTTTATTTAGGTGCGTATGTACACAGGTTACTTTGCTGATCAAATATCTAGCTTATTTTTGTTAGACTATAAGTAGCTAGTCATAACTCATTACATTACCCGACCGTAGCTGCTACCTTGACGTGGTAGTCGGGCTTGCCTATCGTGATGACCCAACCGAGCTATACTGGCTGGAACATATGTTCCTGCAGGTCCTACCAGGCCAGGCAGGTCGATTGGAGAACGATGAGACTAAAAGCAGCTACCCAAGGTCTGAGGGCGAAGTCGTACTGCTGACTGCAGAGGAGTGTGACAGCAGTAAGGTGTTTCCCTCGGACAACCAGCATCTGCAGCGATGCTGCCTTCTCACAAGGAAGGAAGGGATAGAAAAGGTCGGCCCTAAAAATGTCAAGCCTCACCCTACCTCACGGATTTCCGTCTCCGGTGATAAGGATGCCCAATAAGGGCTTTTAAGAGCGGAGCTAACACTCAAAAAACCTTTAATAAAAAGGCCGTACGAGATCGGCCTCAAGCAGTTGTTCCTTGAAATCTGCGGTCACGCTATCAGGTCTCTAAGACCAAAACTAATCTACTTATCTTTTCAGGTTCCTCAAGAAACAACCTTCCACGGTGTGGGCAGCCGGGAAGTGACAACCGCCCTCATACCCGTAACAGCACGCGAGACCGAATTGGTCAAAATCAAATCCTTCCTACACCCCCTAGTACCTCTCTTATCTCCACGACTAACTCTTCTCACACTCATTTATCACAGTGCACAGCTAATGCAGGCGACACGAGTTCGCGAAACGTCGTTCCTGGTTTCCCTAAACCCCGCTCTAGACTACATATTGGAGCATTTAATGTACGGACATTGTGTCAAATAGGGCAACAGGCATCATTAGCTAGGACTTTATAATCTCGTGCCATCGATGTATGCTGCGTCTCGGAAACGCGCATATAGGATCCTAGTAAAGTCATTAACCTGATTCCACCTTGTCAAAACGAAGAAGCAGCTCGATTTCCTCTTCGTGTATCCGGTAGCCCTGATGCTGCTTCCAGGGGTCTTGCTGGCGTAGGCATAGCGTTGAGTCCTAGGGCAGGATTATCTCTCCTTGACTGGATCCCTGTAGATAGTCGCTTGTGCGCTGTTCGACTAAATGGGACAGTATAGACTCGGAAACATAGGGACACTCGCCGTTACCTCTTCATCGTATCTGCCTATGCCCCCACTGAATGCAGTTCAGACGAGGTGAAACATGAGTTCTACAGAAAGCTTTCGGACCTCCTCCAAAAAGCTAGGCGCTCCGATATAGCAATAATGGCTGGTGACTTTAATGCTCAAGTAGGTAGACTAGGTGAAAAGGAAAGACATCTTGGTGGATGTTATGGTGTAGCGACTGAGAGAACAGGCAATGGTGACCGTCTGTTGCAACTATGCTCAGACAACCGCCTATTCTTAGCGAACACTAACTTTAGGCATAAGGAAAAGCATCTGTTGACCTGGCGACCCCCGAAGTCGTCTCAACGTTGGACGCAACTAGATCACATCTCCATCAGCCACCGATGGGGAGGTTCGATAGAAGACTGTCGCTCGTTGTGGGGCACATGTTTAGATTCAGATCATGCCCTAGTGCGAGCGCGTATCTGTTTGAGGCTTACTGGACGTAGGAAAGACACCGTAAGGAAGCCTCTTAGGGTTTTACTTAATGATAATCAAACTAAGAAAATATTTCAGGAGCAACTAGAAACAGAGTTAAGCAACCATGTAAGCGATTCCCATCCAGAAGCAGGTTGGTATGATATCAAAAAGGCTGTGGAAACAGCAGTGATATCTGCTAGTAAGGTAAACCATAAGGCTAGAATGAAGCCGTGGATCTCAGTCGCATCCACCGAACTGATGGATGCTCGAAAACGCATCCCACCTGACTCTGAACATGATGAAGAGCGTAGTCAGCTTAGGCGCAGACTTATAAAACGTCTGCGTAACGACCGCGAACAGTGGTGGGTGGCGAAAGCAAAAGCGATGGAAAAGGCAGCAGCGATAGGCAACACTAGACAACTTTTCCGCCTAATTAAAGAAACTCGTGTTAGGAATCCGAATGTGAGTGAGACTATCTCGGAAAAGGATGGGATTATTATCCATTCTCAATCCAGGATACTGGATCGATGTGCAGAACACTTTAGGGATCAGTTCAACTGGCCTCGAGCCACTCTTCAGTTACCCACGATCTCCAGTCATCCTGAATGGCAAATCGACGTAAGCCCCCCTAGTCTTAATGACGTTGAGAAAGCGTTAGGAAATCTGAAACGAGGACGAGCTGCAGGTCCTGATAGACTGACCCCTGAGATATTTAAGGATGGTGGTCCAGTTTTAACAGTTAGACTGACCGAGATCTTAGGTAGAATCTGGGAACTGGACGTAATCCCATCCGACTGGTCTCAATCCTTGATTGTCCCAATCTATAAGAAAGGACAGAAGTCTTCTTGTGACAATCACAGGGGAATAAGTCTAACTAATATAGTTTCTAAATTGTTAGCCTCGATTATACTTAGACGTCTAACTAGAGCTCGTGAAGAGAAGATTACAGGAAATGAGGATGGTTTTCGACCTGGACGTGGTTGTATAGACTACATCTTTACACTACGACAGGTCTTGGAACACAGGCACACATTTAGGCGTCCGACAATAGTTGTTTTCCTAGACCTTAAGGCGGCATTTGACTCAGTGGATCGTGAGGTTCTGTGGCAGTGTCTGTCATTGAAAGGTGTACCAAAGAAGTATAAAAAAAATATATACAATACAAAATCGGACACCACTGGTCGAGTGGGAGCTTATGGCGAACTGTCACCGGAATTCTCTACTTCAAGTGGTGTCCGTCAGGGATGTCCACTCTCTCCATTCTTGTTTAATTTTATCATAGACATGCTCCTAGACATAACATTATCCTCGTCTGAATTTTCAGGAGTAGACCGTCTACCAGGTGGCTCGCTTATTGACTTAGAATATGCCGATGACAAAGTCCTACTTGGTGAAGACGCTGACAAAATGCAGAGTCTTCTGTCCACCATAAGCAACAATGCAAGCATGTTCGGGATGCGGTTCCCCCCCCCGAAATGCGAAATTTTGCTTCAAAATTGGGTTACATCAGCACCTGAACTAGTGATAGAAAGTGAAGTAGTCGAGCGTGTTGACGACTTCACTTATCTGGGGAGTCTCACCAGTGCCGATGACCTGATGTCTGACGAAATCTCAGCGTGGATACAGAAAGCTCGATTTGCTTTTGCCAATTTACGCCGTTTATGGCGTAGGCGAGATATCCATTCGCTGACTAAAGGACGAGTGTACTGCGCAGCAGTTCGCTTCGTTCTCCTATATGGATGCGAAACATGGCCGGTAAGAGTAGAAGATATTCGTAGGTTAATAGTATTCGATTATAGATGTCTTCGAAGCATTGCTCGTATATCCTGGGACACCCGAGTGAGCAACGCTGTTATTAGGAATCGGGTGCTATGTAAGAATGGCAGATCAATAGATGAAGTAGTGAAACTTCACAGTTGAGGTGGTTGGGACATGTGTTACGCATGCCCAACCACCGACTGCCTCGTCGAGCTTTGTTTTGTAGTGTAGGAATAGGTTGGAAGAAAGTTAGGAGCGGCCAAACAAAACATGGCAGAAATCAACGAAGTCATTGACAAGTAGACTTAGCCATGTCGGTAATTGTCGACTTCCTGGTTGGGGTCCGCGAGATGATAATAATCGATGGTTAGGTACCTTGAATGACATGGCTCAAAATCGTTCGCAATGGCACCGGTGCATTTATTCTTTGTGTTCTCTCAAATCCTAATCTTCTGGATTCTTCAACCCACCTAGTTTTGACTTTCTAAACTTTTCTCACTGAATCATACTTCTTGACTAGTATCTTCTAATCCTATCCTCTCCGATTACTTCTAATTCCTATACTACCTCTTCTACTATTGGATTTGAATTGACGATTACTCTCTGTGCTGATGTGGTATGGCAACATGAACTGATGTACTTACGTACGAAGTTCTACGTTGCATCTGACTGACTGACTGACTCATTACATTAAGTTGGCCCACTAGCCTTGTCCTCTTCGTATTCTATTGTCTGTCTGCTTATGCGAATGCGTGAAGCAAAGTCATCCGCATAAAACCGTAATGAACTTCTGATAACCAATGCTGCACGAACGGTGTTCATCTAAAAGTGACAAACGGAAATCGAAGAGATGATTTACTTTATAGTATATTCACTAGTTCATAAAAATTGGAGTCAGATCCCGGACCACAAAAGTGGCCTTATTTTCTAAGGAGATAGGATGCTTATATATACGAGTATTTGTAGATATTATTCGGCTGCCAAATAGACTTTCTCTTCTGCTTTTGTCTTCAAGTAGCCAGTTGAGGGTTAGCACATTCGGATTTTAACATTGTACATCAAAACGATATTTTTATATCAAACAGCAATACAGTTACAGTTATTCGTAAATTAAACAATCGAAAGCCAAGTTTCACTACTTCGGTAAATAAATAGAGATTTGTAGCTATACTCTGTACACTTTAAGTAGCTTTACATTCTAAATTCAACTAGTCTTAGTACATACGGGAACTTATCTGATGCAAACGGATAACACTTTGAACAACCAAAGTGATTATCTCCTAGAGTACCTTCAGTCGGTTACCGGCAAGATAGAAAATGGGACATATGAGCATAGGTACAAGCTGCCAAAGAACATTGTTTTACTAAATCGGGGATAAATCTGAAGACAACGCCTCACCTGCGATTATAAAGAATCACTATTAAACGAATATAATAAAGTTCACAAAAACTTCTAGCCAATATAAGATAATAACGGGAAACTGTTAGACTACTTACGCTAGTTGACAGAAAGAATGAGGCTACTGAAAATATCAGTTGCCTAACTAACGACCAGAAAAGTTTCTTCTCAAATTCGCTACTTCCAGAGATTTTCTGGAAATCATGTGCACTTCGATCCACGTTTATTGCCTCATCAAACAAACTTGACCTTTGAAACACTGCTAGTTATCACTAGATAAGTTATAACATTGAAATCTTAGTTAACTTTAATGAATACAAGAAACTTACTATTAGTTATGATTCCCGTCAAACAGATGCAGCTGAATTTCTTTTCAAAGGTAGTGATTTTTATCGTATGTACTCCAAATTTGAAGAACACTTGGCTGTTTCGAAATCTCTTCACCTAATAAGGTGTTTTTAATAAGAATAGTCTATATGTCCTTAACCTTATAAATTGCAGATCAAAGTTAGTACTTTCTAGTAAATTTAGTCAGTTAAATGAATTGTCACTTTATTTGATTCTTATATCTGTTCTAGGCCACTCAAACTTACAGCCAAAATACCAAGAGAAACTGAGACCGAAATCGGATGAAGCAACTCAACTTGAAAATGGGAAAAAACAAATAAATCGATCAGGTGTTCAGGAAAATAAACTAAAAACCTTAACAAAACCGACACCAAACGTACCGAAGAAATCAGTTGAATCTCGTGTGCAAAAGGATGACCGCCAATACTAGGAAAATTCTCACACCACAATACTATCTCAGGAAGTAGGTATTTCATTCGAAATACCTAGAAAAGATTTATGATACAAACAAGAGATTGTTGTTTAAATTCAAACCTTCTATCAAACTAAGAATAAGGGGTAGATCTAAGGTGCAACATTAACCAGTCCAAAAAGTTTGCAAAGAGAGGGTAAAATGAAGAATTTCACTTTTGTTACCTAGTGTGGTTAAAACATGAATATATTTGAAGGTGGAAGATAAACCCATTCTGCAACAAACATATTTAAATTTGTTTCTGATTGTTGCATTAGGTTCTACACGGTGAAAGTAAATCAGAAAAGAAGTTTTGATAATAACTTTTACCACAGTTACGATAAGCTAACTATGTTGCCTATCCAACATAATTACACTCCTATATAATTAAACAATGCAATAGCGAAACATCAGTTAATTTAAATTCATGTCATTCAAAGACTTACAACGTAGAACTCGGTATTTACACACAAGCTCAAGTTGCCATACCACATTCGTGCAGACAGATCGAATTGTTAATTCAAATCCAATGATAGTAGAAGTATTAGCAGTAATGGAGAAGTTTATGGTTCAAAGGTGTGATTCTAGAGGTATATCCCCAGTGAAGTAAACATAAAATGCGAAAAACCGGTCATGGAGAATTCAGATTAGAATTTGAGAGGTGACAAGTAACAGATGCATCTGCGCCACTGAGAGCGATTTAGAGCAATG
>OX103972.1:47305675-47326087 GCA_944470395.2 Schistosoma turkestanicum | reverse complement strand
AAAATAACTGAGACCGCGATAAAGCAAACCAAAGGACTAAATGAGAAGAGAAATAATGCAGTTGCCAGAAATCGAAACTGTCAACAGGTTAGTAATAGGAGATTTAAACTTACCACAACCCACTTCCACGAACCTATAATATCTCATCAACTTTCAGTGACGCTAAAACTAGTCATAGAAGTTCCGTACTATAAATTAGCCGTAAAGCAATAAACAATTGTTGCTGAAGCAGACTGCAAACGCCTTGAAAACTTAGAGTTTGAAATACTCAAACAAGTATTTAGGAGTGTAGACCTTTAAATCTGGGACGCTGGTACCCATACTTGATCCCATATGTCTGCCCAGTCGCCGGTGTAAACTAATGCTTCAAATGAACACAGCAGCAACATATAATCAGGTAATAACCTTAGTGATATTGTTGTAAGGAACAATAATAAATGTTATGTATTGTGCTGTGTATTTTTTTGGTGAGATAATTGACATCTAATCAAACTTAGAAGTTTGAGCAGTCTGCAAGTGTCTCTAACAATAATACTAACCACATGTAGTAATGAACAACATTACACAATTGTCACATAATAATGGAAACTAATACCTTTATGTGAATAGTCCAGTAAAATGGAAGTCGTGTCTCAAAGCATATATCGGATGGACAGAGATCTATAAATTGCTTGATTAAACACTGACAACATCAATATCTTAAACGCGATTTCATGCTACCACAGCCAATAGAAAAGAGTTTATAGAACTTCGGCACACGATGTGCATTTCCGGAGGTTAGACAAGAGTACATACTTGTTTTCAAAGGAGCAACCTGAGTGTGGTCGCCAAAAGTTATCTCGCAAACACCTGAAAATAATAGTTTGGTCGATTTCTATCTTGTGTGTGTTTGAATATAATATTGAGCCTGGCGCTTTAAGGAAACATTGTCCATGGTCGCTCGGCCATAGGAAGGCAACCTTTGGGATACTGCAGGTTCACTTTGTCGAGAAATGGATGAGTGGTCAACTATGGTTCTCGAATCAGATATTAATACATTGATTAGTTCGATCTGACACCGAGGCCTATTACCTGCTATAGATTACTCCTACAATATATTCTGATGTACTAAACAATGTTAATGAATACCATACAAACGTATCAGATATAGTTCTCTTAAATTCTACTTCTCAGTATTATAGACCCCATGAAAGTACGTGATGTACGAGATACTATGCGGAGAAATATGTCATGAAGTTCCTGATAAAACTTCTCTTCATAAAGGAAACGGTTATATGAGAACATCACTGTCACTAAATGGTTTCGGACCTACCGGAAAATAATACTTTGTGCAGATAATTTACAGACGAATTTTAAATTTGTAGATAGACCGAGTAATCATGAAATTCGAGGACGGATAGCTTGAGGCTCCTACTTCATCAAGTGTCTCACATTCAAACGAATCTATTTAACATAAGCCGGAGATATACGGAGTATAGTCAGGAAGATTAATACAAGCTCCCAGTATTCCACACTTTAAAGGGCTATCAATATCTGAAATATCTACGTATGCACTACCTAATGTTTTCTACTCTTAGAAGGCTTTAAAAATCGCTAAAAACATTATTGGTATGAGATAAAAATCGAAGTATATTTACGGTGGCTTTATTCATCAGAGAGTACTGACCCTACAGCGTGAGAATAAAGGTCAGAACACGAGTCACCTTGAACTTGATTGTAGAGCCTCTCCGAAAGTATTTTAAACAGTAGTTTTCAGCAAACATTTTAGTGGTCAAAAATAGATGACCACTTGTTTATTCTGTTTCTCACGTTTGAACAAAAATGTCTAATTCATAAAGGGGTATATTTCTTGTTGCAGTCATGCAGAATAAATGGGTTCAAAATATTGGTGATTCATTCTCCATTGATCTTGTTTTGATCTTTGTCTTACTTCAACAAGCGCGTCTAGAGTCCTTGAGATCCAGTCATCTAACCTTTTTATTGGGTTTGTATCCATTGGTTTACATACGCTTCGTGGAACAAAGCATTATGATCATCTGACGTTAGATCACACTTATTCTTGTCGTTTCGGAAAGACTAAGTTTCGATCGTTTTTCTTTAGCCGTGACAAGTAAACTGGACATTTTAATCAATGGCGTTGAATTATTTAGATTTTTAGTACTGTATTTAGATAATGTGTCTCCAATTTTACACCTAAGTTTGCGCTTAACAGCCTAAACGAAGCTGGAATGTAGTGTGAAGGGGTGTGCAATGTTTCGTAATTAGGTATTGTGTATTGTAGATAAAGCGAAAAATTTCAAACTGAACTTCCACATTATAGTCACCAAGCAGCACAATGTCAAAATAAAGGATTAAAAATTCCTGGCTTTGGAGGTCGACTATACGGGTTGGAATATACACAAGTATCAATTAAAAGCCACAGGATTATTGAGCTTTCCTCCAAATTCACAAACGTCTGCCAGTCTTTATGAAAATTTACAAATGTATACGAAGGTGTAAAAAGTTCAATGAAAACTTCCCGGAAGAGATGATTGGGGTTAGTTGGAAATCATGTTAGTGGATATTTCTTGAGCTTATACTGACATAATCAGCTAAGTTTGATGGCGTTTTCACTGCCTTTTGAACTCACTATAATTACAATGCTTTGACTAACTAAGCTCTGAAATTCCTGTAACAGCCTTAAACTACATTGTTTTACCTGATTGGATGTATTTTATCGAGGTATGGAAGGAGAGGAAGTTAAAATGCGGATACCATTTCCGTGTGGTACAAACTATTTTGTAAGAAAATTGCATTAGCAAAAGCGAACAACAGAAATGTAACGTTACAGAGATTTCAGTTTTTCACATTACGGTTAAAAACACTGACGTACTAATGGGAAAAATATTCTTTCAGGAATTAATGTATAAAAAGCAATCTTCTAATAAACCATAATTTATCTGTGCACTTACTTTCTAACTTACATAGGCTAGACAGGAAAATCAGGTGTCAGTAGGGACAGTATGTATGAGTGCACACTGAGTTGACAACTAAGGCAGACACATAATACACAAACCAATGACTGAGACATTTGTGTCGACAATATATAATTTTGTGTGAATTTTGAGTAAACGTAGGCAAAAAGTAGACAATCAATCGTAAATCCGATGGCATTCAAAACTCAAGACAAAAGAAGGTGGAATGAAATCACTCAACGCTACAAAAATTACATTTACTCAGGTTTTTTCGTGTATTTACCCTCTATTTTGTTCATAGATGTCCCTTTGATTTCCACTTTACGTTTTATTGGGAGGTAACACACAAAGAAAAATATAAGCGAAAAAAAGACCACTTCAAAGCCATTCAGTTGTGAATATAGAGACGTCTAGATTAGTGAGAGACGTTTAGGTTAAAATCTGCATTCACCCACTGGATAGGCGTAGAAGTGCAAGGTATTGCAAACACAAAATATATGTGATATACATTCACGGACAGGTTACAAATCACAAAAACATGTTGAAGACAACCTTAACACAACTACATACTATTTCTATCCAGTTCCAGTACGTATTAAGAAAACAGTCTGTTACTTCGTGTGATTAACAAAACTAATAATGCCTTCAAGCTATAACCTCGGGTTACTAACGGCACGAGATCGGATAAACGCGAAGGGATGGGTGTGAGGTCAGCAACCCCCTCCTGTAGGAAACAATTCTTCTAAAAACGTTAACCCGAACAAATAAATCAAACCTTTTAGACTTTGCCCTAACAGTTGGTAGGTCCCATTTAAAAGGGTTATGACGCTTAATGATGAAAGCCGAGTTCCTTTGGAAGTCATGGGGCCTATGCCCCTTCTCACAACCAGAGCAACAATCAATATAAGCACATGGAGTGTTCGCAAGATGCAGAAGACCATGAGAACTATTCAGGTTGCAGTGGAAGATCAATACACGGTTGCTGGAGAAGCTGCAAGAGAAGAAAACATGTTGCAATCGCACGATACAACAAAGAAGCTTGCTGGAAACTATCGTAGACCAGAACTACCAGAACAGTGAGAAGCAAGAAAGGCACAGTAATCATCAACATTGCCGAGCAGCGAAACAGATGGGTAGAGCACTTTGAAGAACTCCTGAATCGACCAGCCACACTGAACACCTACACAACAACTCAGAATCACACACGGACCTCCCAATAGAAGTTTACTCTTCAATATTCGTATATCGTGGGAACATTGAGTGATCGATGCTGTTTTTATGAAAATGTATACGCAAGGATGGCGATTCAATTAATGAAGCAGTAAGTCCTCATCAGTTGGGGTGGTTGGGACATGTGTTACAAAAGCATAACCACCTACCACGCCGACGAGCGATAATTTCTTATGTAGGCGGAGGCTGGAAGAACACTGATGATGGTCAGACCGAAACATGACACGAACCCCTCAAGTCACTGACAAGTGAACTGCGCCATGTTGGTAGGTATAGACTGCCAGATTGGGGTCGGCGAGACAGTAAGAAGGAGATGTTTACAGACTTTGAATGACATTGCTCAAAACCGTTTGGAAGTACTCATTTGCGTCAATTCTTTGTTAACTCTCAAATTTAAATCTTCTGAATTCTTTATGTTCATTATCTTCTCAACTTTATTTCACTGAATTGTGCTTTCTGGATAATATCTTCGCACCTTATTCTCTCTGATTGATGTTAATATTTCTGCCGCACTTACTTCTGTGGTATTTGAATTGAAAACTTCATCTCTCTGTCCTAATTTATTATGGCAATTGAATTGGTGTATGTACTTGCGTAGTTCAATTCTGTAGCTGACAGACTGACATTCTTTTGTTGGCGATGAAAAGAATTCCGACATCGTGCTCGAAAAGCAAGTTGAAATTACAGAGACTGTGGAGCCCAAAATGTCAGCAACACAAATCGAAGTTTGCGCGTACAAATTGTAATAGACAAAAAGTACAGTTATACTGATGCATTTGTTTATAGATATAAATGTTTCTATTAAACCAATCGCGTTCTCTTCATAAAAGTGGATTCACTACAGCAGCCTCTCCTAGAAAGGGTTCACACTTTCAATACGTAGTGGCTTCGTTCGTGGGACTGATGGGCAAAACGTGAGATTGTAGGACCGAAGGGTTGACGAACGGGAAGCGACCAAAGACGCTCGATTTGCCACCGAAACTCTTCTGTGTTGAACTGTGCCAGTACTAATGTGCCACGTTTGCTGCTCGAGTTGGCTGCTCAACAGCGGCAAAGCAGCAACAACAAAAAACATTCCGGTAGAGGCATGAAAGCAGACACAACCATAACTGAGAGATCACTCCACGCTCTAATAATAATAATAATAATAATAATAATAATAATTTATTCAACAAGACTTGGGGAAGAACAAACACCAAGGCATTAGAAAAAATGACAACTCATCAGGTTATCAAAGAAAGAAGACCTTAATGGGCGCAAGAACTAAAAGCATAACAATACTATCAGTACTTAGCCAAGTCTTCAGCAGAGCGTTGTTGGACTGAATTAAAGATTCTGTAAACACTCAACTTTGAGGTCAGCAAGCTGCATTCCGTGAACATCGATCGTGTACAGACCGAATCGCGAGGCTACCGATCACTGTGGAATAATCAATTGAATAGAACTCATCATTATACATCATTTCCTTCAAATATGAGAAAGCATTCGACAGCGTGGACAGGATGACAATACAGTATACCTAAGGAGATAGTCAACATCATACAGAATTTTTAAGACGCACTAAACCGAAAATTCTTGCATGGAGAAAAGCTGAAGCATGGAATACAGTCGAAAACTCGGAAGCAGCTAAGTGATTCAAACTTCGCAGATGACCTAGCTTCTCAAATCCATACACACTAACAAGTGCAGTTGAAGACAAGTAATTTAGCAGTAGTTTCTGCAGCAACAGGCCTCAACATATACGAGGACGAAAGTAAGATCCTTAGGCGCAACATATAATGCACATAGCAAATCACACCTAATGAAGAAGCTCTGAAACCCTCACTTATCTAGTCGGTGTCATTGATGAGCACGATAGATCTGACTCAGGTGTGAAGTCGCTGAATCGCAAATCAAGAACAGCATTTCTACAATCAAAGAACATCTGGAACTCAGGTCAACGATCATCCAACACCAAAGTCAGAATTCTCAATACAAATGTCTCGACAGTTTTACCGTATGGGGTGAAAACTTGAAGAACTGCGAAAGCCACTATCAGCAACCACCTACTACGGGAGAGAACCAATCAGATTCCAGGGGAGTAAGAGGCAGTGAAAATGAAGAGGGTACAGATTGACGAAATCAGCCGGCTATATCACAGGAGAAGCCCTAACTTGGAACCCTTAAGGCCAAAAGAAAAGGGGAAAACAAAAAACATTATACCGAGAAACGGAGACATATATGAGAAGAATGAGCAACAATTGGACAGAACTAGAAAGGAAGGCCCAGAAGAGATAAGGTTGTTGGTTAGACGATGGGGGGGGGAACAGGGAACAGTTATTTACCTGTTCATATATTTTCATAGGTGTAGATTCTGTACGCGGGGCAGACAACATCACAGAAGTTTAATACGGCCTTTCTTCGGGATACCGTAAAACTCAACGAATTCAGGATAGCCCTCACCAATAGGTTCCAGGCCTTTCAGGATCTACTCAATGGAGAGGAAGCAACATTGGAGAACAATTGGAAAGGGATTAAGGAGGCAATCACTTCAACATGTCAGGAGGTCCTTGGTCGCAAGAAGCACCATCACAAGGAATGGATCTCTGTTGGTACTCTTGAAAAAATTCAAGAAAGGAGGAACAAGAAGGCAGCTATCAATGTCTGCCGAACAAGAGCAGAGAAAGTTAAGGCGCAAGCCGAGTATACAGAAGCAAACAGGGAAGTGAAGAAGAGCATCAGAGCTGACAAACGAAAATATGTGGAAGATCTAGCAATGACGGCAGAAAAGGCTGCAAGAGAAGGAAACATGAGACAATTGTACGAAACTACAAAGAAGCTCGCCGGAAACTATCGTAAACCAGAACGACCAGTGAAAAGCAAGGAAGGGAAAATAATCAGCAACACTGACGAACAGCGAAATAGGTGGGTGGAGCACTTTAAGGAACTATTGAATCGACCAGCTCCACTGAACCCACCCAACATCGAAGCAGCATCCACGGACCTCCCAATTAATATTGGCGCACCTACGATTGAGGAGATCAGTATAGCGATCAGACAAATCAAGAGCGGCAAAGCAGCAGGACCAGACAACATTCCAGCAGAGGCAATGAAAGCAGATGTGGAAGCAACTGCGAAAATATTTCACATTCTCTTCAAGAAGATTTGGGATGAGGAACAAGTACCATCAGATTGGAAAGAAGGATACCTCATCAAAATACCAAAGAAAGGCGATCTCAGCAAGTGTGAAAACTACAGAGGCATCACTCTTCTTTCAATACCAGGCAAAGTCTTCAACAGAGTATTGTTAAACAGAATGAAGGACTTCGTAGACGCCCAACTTCGAGATCAACAGGCCGGATTTCGTAAGGATCGATCGTGTACTGACCAAATTGCTACATTACGGATCATTGTGGAACAATCAATTGAATGGAACTCACCACTCTACATCAACTTCATCGACTACGAGAAAGCATTTGATAGCGTGGATAGGAAAACACTGTGGAGGCTTCTTCGACACTACGGTGTGCCTGAGAAAATAGTCAACATCATACGGAATTCTTATGATGGATTCAACTGCAAAATCGTGCACGGAGGACAGCTAACCGACTCTTTCGAGGTGAAGACCGGTGTCAGGCAAGGTTGCTTACTCTCACCCTTTCTCTTTCTCCTGGTCATCGACTGGATTATGAAGACGTCAACATCTGGAGGGAAGCACGGTATCAACTGGACAGTTAGGACGCAGCTGGACGATCTGGACTTCGCAGATGACCTGGCTCTTCTATCGCACACTCAACAACAAATGCAAGAGAAGACGACCAGTGTAGCAGCAGCCTCTGCAGCAGTAGGTCTCAACATACATAAAGGAAAAAGCAAAATTCTCCGATGCAACACAACATGCACCAACCGAATCACGCTTGATGGAGATACCTTGGAGGACGTTAACACCTTCACATATCTTGGCAGCATCATCGACGAGAAAGGTGGATCGGATGCAGATGTGAGGGCGCGAATTGGCAAAGCGAGGGCTGCATTTCTACAGTTGAAAAATATCTGGAACTCCAAACAACTTTCAACCAAAACCAAAATCAGGATTTTCAATACAAATGTCAAGACAGTTCTACTGTATGGAGCGGAAACATGGAGAACTACCAAAGCCATCATCCAGAAGATACAAGTGTTTATTAACAGTTGTCTACGCAAAATACTTCGTATACGTTGGCCAGACACCATCAGCAACAACGAACTGTGGGAGAGAACAAGTCAGATTCCAATGGAGGAGGAAATCAGGAAGAAGCGGTGGAAATGGATAGGACATACACTACGAAAAGCACCCAACTGCGTCACTAGACAAGCCCTCACATGGAACCCTCAAGGCAAAAGGAAAAGAGGAAGGCCAAGGAACACACTACGCCGAGAAATAGAGAAAGATATGAGAGGAATGAACAAACATTGGACAGAACTGGAGAGTGAAGCCCAGGACAGAGTTGGTTGGAGAAAACTGGTGGGCGGCCTATGCTCCATTGGGGGTAACAGGCGAAAGTAAGTAAGTAAGTAAGATTCTGTACGCAAACCTTTACAGCAACCTTACGAAGGATCTTTTCAGGTGATTTCTGGTCCCGAAAAGAAGTTCAAGGTTGATCGTCAACATTATTGCTAACAACTTGGTCTGTACACGATCGATGTTCACGGAATGCAGCTTGCTGACCTCAAAGTTGAGTGTTTACAGAATCTTTAATTCAGTCCAACAACGCTCTGCTGAAGACTTGGCTAAGTACTGATAGTATTGTTATGCTTTTAGTTCTTGCGCCCATTAAGGTCTTCTTTCTTTGATAACCTGATGAGTTGTCATTTTTTCTAATGCCTTGGTGTTTGTTCTTCCCCAAGTCTTGTTGAATAAATTATTATTATTATTATTATTATTATTAGAGCGTGGAGTGATCTCTCAGTTATGGTTGTGTCTGCTTTCATGCCTCTACCGGAATGTTTTTTGGTGTTGCTGCTTTGCCGCTGTTGAGCAGCCAACTCGAGCAGCAAACGTGGCACATTAGTACTGGCACAGTTCAACACAGAAGAGTTTCGGTGGCAAATCGAGCGTCTTTGGTCGCTTCCCGTTCGTCAACCCTTCGGTCCTACAATCTCACGTTTTGCCCATCAGTCCCACGAACGAAGCCACTACGTATTGAAAGTGTGAACCCTTTCTAGGAGAGGCTGCTGTAGTGAATCCACTTTTATGAAGAGAACGCGATTGGTTTAATAGAAACATTTATATCTATAAACAAATGCATCAGTATAACTGTACTTTTTGTCTATTACAATTTGTACGCGCAAACTTCGATTTGTGTTGCTGACATTTTGGGCTCCACAGTCTCTGTAGTTTCAACTTGCTTTTCGAGCACGATGTCGGAATTCTTTTCATCGCCAACAAAAGAATGTCAGTCTGTCAGCTACAGAATTGAACTACGCAAGTACATACACCAATTCAATTGCCATAATAAATTAGGACAGAGAGATGAAGTTTTCAATTCAAATACCACAGAAGTAAGTGCGGCAGAAATATTAACATCAATCAGAGAGAATAAGGTGCGAAGATATTATCCAGAAAGCACAATTCAGTGAAATAAAGTTGAGAAGATAATGAACATAAAGAATTCAGAAGATTTAAATTTGAGAGTTAACAAAGAATTGACGCAAATGAGTACTTCCAAACGGTTTTGAGCAATGTCATTCAAAGTCTGTAAACATCTCCTTCTTACTGTCTCGCCGACCCCAATCTGGCAGTCTATACCTACCAACATGGCGCAGTTCACTTGTCAGTGACTTGAGGGGTTCGTGTCATGTTTCGGTCTGACCATCATCAGTGTTCTTCCAGCCTCCGCCTACATAAGAAATTATCGCTCGTCGGCGTGGTAGGTGGTTATGCTTTTGTAACACATGTCCCAACCACCCCAACTGATGAGGACTTACTGCTTCATTAATTGAATCGCCATCCTTGCGTATACATTTTCATAAAAACAGCATCGATCACTCAATGTTCCCACGATATACGAATATTGAAGAGTAAACTTCTATTGGGAGGTCCGTGTGTGATTCTGAGTTGTTGTGTAGGTGTTCAGTGTGGCTGGTCGATTCAGGAGTTCTTCAAAGTGCTCTACCCATCTGTTTCGCTGCTCGGCAATGTTGATGATTACTGTGCCTTTCTTGCTTCTCACTGTTCTGGTAGTTCTGGTCTACGATAGTTTCCAGCAAGCTTCTTTGTTGTATCGTGCGATTGCAACATGTTTTCTTCTCTTGCAGCTTCTCCAGCAACCGTGTATTGATCTTCCACTGCAACCTGAATAGTTCTCATGGTCTTCTGCATCTTGCGAACACTCCATGTGCTTATATTGATTGTTGCTCTGGTTGTGAGAAGGGGCATAGGCCCCATGACTTCCAAAGGAACTCGGCTTTCATCATTAAGCGTCATAACCCTTTTAAATGGGACCTACCAACTGTTAGGGCAAAGTCTAAAAGGTTTGATTTATTTGTTCTGGTTAACGTTTTTAGAAGAATTGTTTCCTACGGGAGGGGGTTGCTGACCACACCCATCCCTTCGCGTTTATCCGATCTCGTGCCGTTAGTAACTCATCAGTTGGGGTGGTTGGGACATGTGTTACAAAAGCATAACCACCTACCACGCCGACGAGCGATAATTTCTTATGTAGGCGGAGGCTGGAAGAACAGTGATGGTGGTCAGACCGAAACATGACACGAACCCCTCAAGTCACTGACAAGTGAACTGCGCCATGTTGGTAGGTATAGACTGCCAGATTGGGGTCGGCGAGACAGTAAGAAGGAGATGTTTACAGACTTTGAATGACATTGCTCAAAACCGTTTGGAAGTACTCATTTGCGTCAATTCTTTGTTAACTCTCAAATTTAAATCTTCTGAATTCTTTATGTTCATTATCTTCTCAACTTTATTTCACTGAATTGTGCTTTCTGGATAATATCTTCGCACCTTATTCTCTCTGATTGATGTTAATATTTCTGCCGCACTTACTTCTGTGGTATTTGAATTGAAAACTTCATCTCTCTGTCCTAATTTATTATGGCAATTGAATTGGTGTATGTACTTGCGTAGTTCAATTCTGTAGCTGACAGACTGACATTCTTTTGTTGGCGATGAAAAGAATTCCGACATCGTGCTCGAAAAGCAAGTTGAAATTACAGAGACTGTGGAGCCCAAAATGTCAGCAACACAAATCGAAGTTTGCGCGTACAAATTGTAATAGACAAAAAGTACAGTTATACTGATGCATTTGTTTATAGATATAAATGTTTCTATTAAACCAATCGCGTTCTCTTCATAAAAGTGGATTCACTACAGCAGCCTCTCCTAGAAAGGGTTCACACTTTCAATACGTAGTGGCTTCGTTCGTGGGACTGATGGGCAAAACGTGAGATTGTAGGACCGAAGGGTTGACGAACGGGAAGCGACCAAAGACGCTCGATTTGCCACCGAAACTCTTCTGTGTTGAACTGTGCCAGTACTAATGTGCCACGTTTGCTGCTCGAGTTGGCTGCTCAACAGCGGCAAAGCAGCAACACCAAAAAACATTCCGGTAGAGGCATGAAAGCAGACACAACCATAACTGAGAGATCACTCCACGCTCTAATAATAATAATAATAATAATAATAATAATAATAATTTATTCAACAAGACTTGGGGAAGAACAAACACCAAGGCATTAGAAAAAATGACAACTCATCAGGTTATCAAAGAAAGAAGACCTTAATGGGCGCAAGAACTAAAAGCATAACAATACTATCAGTACTTAGCCAAGTCTTCAGCAGAGCGTTGTTGGACTGAATTAAAGATTCTGTAAACACTCAACTTTGAGGTCAGCAAGCTGCATTCCGTGAACATCGATCGTGTACAGACCAAGTTGTTAGCAATAATGTTGACGATCAACCTTGAACTTCTTTTCGGGACCAGAAATCACCTGAAAAGATCCTTCGTAAGGTTGCTGTAAAGGTTTGCGTACAGAATCTACACCTATGAAAATATATGAACAGGTAAATAACTGTTCCCTGTTCCCCCCCCCATCGTCTAACCAACAACCTTATCTCTTCTGGGCCTTCCTTTCTAGTTCTGTCCAATTGTTGCTCATTCTTCTCATATATGTCTCCGTTTCTCGGTATAATGTTTTTTGTTTTCCCCTTTTCTTTTGGCCTTAAGGGTTCCAAGTTAGGGCTTCTCCTGTGATATAGCCGGCTGATTTCGTCAATCTGTACCCTCTTCATTTTCACTGCCTCTTACTCCCCTGGAATCTGATTGGTTCTCTCCCGTAGTAGGTGGTTGCTGATAGTGGCTTTCGCAGTTCTTCAAGTTTTCACCCCATACGGTAAAACTGTCGAGACATTTGTATTGAGAATTCTGACTTTGGTGTTGGATGATCGTTGACCTGAGTTCCAGATGTTCTTTGATTGTAGAAATGCTGTTCTTGATTTGCGATTCAGCGACTTCACACCTGAGTCAGATCTATCGTGCTCATCAATGACACCGACTAGATAAGTGAGGGTTTCAGAGCTTCCTCAATAGGTGTGATTTGATATGTGCATTATATGTTGCGCCTAAGGATCTTACTTTCTTCCTCGTGTATGTTGAGGCCTGTTGCTGCAGAAACTACTGCTAAATTACTTGTCTTCAACTGCACTTGTTAGTGTGTATGGATTTGAGAAGCTAGGTCATCTGCGAAGTTTGAATCATTTAGCTGCTTCCGAGTTTTCGACTGTATTCCATGCTTCAGCTTTTCTCCATGCAAGAATTTTCGGTTTAGTGCGTCTTAAAAATTCTGTATGATGTTGACTATCTCCTTAGGTATACTGTATTGTCATCCTGTCCACGCTGTCGAATGCTTTCTCATATTTGAAGGAAATGATGTATAATGATGAGTTCTATTCAAATGATTATTCCACAGTGATCGGTAGCCTCTCGATTCGGTCTGTACACGATCGATGTTCACGGAATGCAGCTTGCTGACCTCAAAGTTGAGTGTTTACAGAATCTTTAATTCAGTCCAACAACGCTCTGCTGAAGACTTGGCTAAGTACTGATAGTATTGTTATGCTTTTAGTTCTTGCGCCCATTAAGGTTTTCTTTCTTTGATAACCTGATGAGTTGTCATTTTTTCTAATGCCTTGGTGTTTGTTCTTCCCCAAGTCTTGTTGAATAAATTATTATTATTGTTATTATTATTATTATTATTATTATTATTAGAGCGTGGAGTGATCTCTCAGTTATGGTTGTGTCTGCTTTCATGCCTCTACCGGAATGTTTTTTGTTGTTGCTGCTTTGCCGCTGTTGAGCAGCCAACTCGAGCAGCAAACGTGGCACATTAGTACTGGCACAGTTCAACATAGAAGAGTTTCGGTGGCAAATCGAGCGTCTTTGGTCGCTTCCCGTTCGTCAACCCTTCGGTCCTACAATCTCACGTTTTGCCCATCAGTCCCACGAACGAAGCCACTACGTATTGAAAGTGTGAACCCTTTCTAGGAGAGGCTGCTGTAGTGAATCCACTTTTATGAAGAGAACGCGATTGGTTTAATAGAAACATTTATATCTATAAACAAATGCATCAGTATAACTGTACTTTTTGTCTATTACAATTTGTACGCGCAAACTTCGATTTGTGTTGCTGACATTTTGGGCTCTACAGTCTCTGTAATTTCAACTTGCTTTTCGAGCACGATGTCGGAATTCTTTTCATCGCCAACAAAAGAATGTCAGTCTGTCAGCTACAGAATTGAACTACGCAAGTACATACACCAATTCAATTGCCATAATAAATTAGGACAGAGAGATGAAGTTTTCAATTCAAATACCACAGAAGTAAGTGCGGCAGAAATATTAACATCAATCAGAGAGAATAAGGTGCGAAGATATTATCCAGAAAGCACAATTCAGTGAAATAAAGTTGAGAAGATAATGAACATAAAGGATTCAGAAGATTTAAATTTGAGAGTTAACAAAGAATTGACGCAAATGAGTACTTCCAAACGGTTTTGAGCAATGCCATTCAAAGTCTGTAAACATCTCCTTCTTACTGTCTCGCCGACCCCAATCTGGCAGTCTATACCTACCAACATGGCGCAGTTCACTTGTCAGTGACTTGAGGGGTTTGTGTCATGTTTCGGTCTGCCCATCATCAGTGTTCTTCCAGCCTCCGCCTACATAAGAAATTATCGCTCGTCGGCGTGGTAGGTGGTTATGCTTTTGTAACACATGTCCCAACCACCTCAACTGATGAGGACTTACTGCTTCATTAATTGAATCGCCATCCTTGCGTATACATTTTCATAAAAACAGCATCGATCACTCAATGTTCCCACGATATACGAATATTGAAGAGTAAACTTCTATTGGGAGGTCCGTGTGTGATTCTGAGTTGTTGTGTAGGTGTTCAGTGTGGCTGGTCGATTCAGGAGTTCTTCAAAGTGCTCTACCCATCTGTTTCGCTGCTCGGCAATGTTGATGATTACTGTGCCTTTCTTGCTTCTCACTGTTCTGGTAGTTCTGGTCTACGATAGTTTCCAGCAAGCTTCTTTGTTGTATCGTGCGATTGCAACATGTTTTCTTCTCTTGCAGCTTCTCCAGCAACCGTGTATTGATCTTCCACTGCAACCTGAATAGTTCTCGTGGTCCTCTGCATCTTGCAAACACTCCATGTGCTTATATTGATTGTTTCTCTGGTTGTGAGAAGGGGCATAGGCCCCATGACTTCCAAAGGAACTCGGCTTTCATCATTAAGCGTCATAACCCTTTTAAATGGGACCTACCAACTGTTAGGGCAAAGTCTAAAAGGTTTGATTTATTTGTTCGGGTTAACGTTTTTAGAAGAATTGTTTCCTACGGGAGGGGGTTGCTGACCTCACACCCATCCCTTCGCGTTTATCCGATCTCGTGCCGTTAGTAACCCGAGGTTATAGCTTGAAGGCATTATTAGTTTTGTTAATCACACGAAGTAACAGACTGTTTTCTTAATACGTACTGGAACTGGATAGAAATAGTATGTAGTTGTGTTAAGGTTGTCTTCAACATGTTTTTGTGATTTGTAACCTGTCCGTGAATGTATATCACATATATTTTGTGTTTGCAATACCTTGCACTTCTACGCCTATCCAGTGGGTGAATGCAGATTTTAACCTAAACGTCTCTCACTAATCTAGACGTCTCTATATTCACAACTGAATGGCTTTGAAGTGGTCTTTTTTTCGCTTATATTTTTCTTTGTGTGTTACCTCCCAATAAAACGTAAAGTGGAAATCAAAGGGACATCTATGAACAAAATAGAGGGTAAATACACGAAAAAACCTGAGTAAATGTAATTTTTGTAGCGTTGAGTGATTTCATTCCATCTTCTTTTGTCTTGAGTTTTGAATGCCATCGGATTTACGATTGATTGTCTACTTTTTGCCTACGTTTACTCAAAATTCACACAAAATTATATATTGTCGACACAAATGTCTCAGTCATTGGTTTGTGTATTATGTGTCTGCCTTAGTTGTCAACTCAGTGTGCACTCATACATACTGTCCCTACTGACACCTGATTTTCCTGCCTAGCCTATGTAAGTTAGAAAGTAAGTGCACAGATAAATTATGGTTTATTAGAAGATTGCTTTTTATACATTAATTCCTGAAGGAATATTTTTCCCATTAGTATGTCAGTGTTTTTAACCGTAATGTGAAAAACTGAAATCTCTGTAACGTTACATTTCTGTTGTTCGCTTTCGCTAATGCAATTTTCTTACAAAATAGTTTGTACCACACGGAAATGGTATCCGCATTTTAACTTCCTCTCCTTCCATACCTCGATAAAATACATCCAATCAGGTAAAACAATGTAGTTTAAGGCTGTTACAGGAATTTCAGAGCTTAGTTAGTCAAAGCATTGTAATTATAGTGAGTTCAAAAGGCAGTGAAAACGCCATCAAACTTAGCTGATTATGTCAGTATACGCTCAAGAAATATCCACTAACATGATTTCCAACTAACTCCAATCATCTCTTCCGGGAAGTTTTCATTGAACTTTTTACACCTTCGTATACATTTGTAAATTTTCATAAAGACTGGCAGACGTTTGTGAATTTGGAGGAAAGCTCAATAATCCTGTGGCTTTTAATTGATACTTGTGTATATTCCAACCCGTATAGTCGACCTCCAAAGCCAGGAATTTTTAATCCTTTATTTTGACATTGTGCTGCTTGGTGACTATAATGTGGAAGTTCAGTTTGAAATTTTTCGCCTTATCTACAATACACAATACCTAATTACGAAACATTGCACACCCCTTCACACTACATTCCAGCTTCGTTTAGGCTGTTAAGCGCAAACTTAGGTGTAAAATTGGAGACACATTATCTAAATAATTCAACGCCATTGATTAAAATGTCCAGTTTACTTGTCACGGCTAAAGAAAAACGATCGAAACTTAGTCTTTCCGAAACGACAAGAATAAGTGTGATCTAACGTCAGATGATCATAATGCTTTGTTCCACGAAGCGTATGTAAACCAATGGATACAAACCCAATAAAAAGGTTAGATGACTGGATCTCAAGGACTCTAGACGCGCTTGTTGAAGTAAGACAAAGATCAAAACAAGATCAATGGAGAATGAATCACCAATATTTTGAACCCATTTATTCTGCATGACTGCAACAAGAAATATACCCCTTTATGAATTAGACATTTTTATTCAAACGTGAGAAACAGAATAAACAAGTGGTCATCTATTTTTGACCACTAAAATGTTTGCTGAAAACTACTGTTTAAAATACTTTCGGAGAGGCTCTACAATCAAGTTCAAGGTGACTCGTGTTCTGACCTTTATTCTCACGCTGTAGGGTCAGTACTCTCTGATGAATAAAGCCACCGTAAATATACTTCGATTTTTATCTCATACCAATAATGTTTTTAGCGATTTTTAAACCCTTCTAAGAGTAGAAAACATTAGGTAGTGCATACGTAGATATTTCAGATATTGATAGCCCTTTAAAGTGTGGAATACTGGGAGCTTGTATTAATCTTCCTGACTATACTCCGTATATCTCCGGCTTATGTTAAATAGATTCGTTTGAATGTGAGACACTTGATGAAGTAGGAGCCTCAAGCTATCCATCCTCGAATTTCGTGATTACTCGGTCTATCTACAAATTTAAAATTCGTCTGTAAATTATCTGCACAAAGTATTATTTTCCGGTAGGTCCGAAACCATTTAGTGACAGTGATGTTCTCATATAACCGTTTCCTTTATGAAGAGAAGTTTTATCAGGAACTTCATGACATATTTCTCCGCATAGTATCTCGTACATCACGTACTTTCATGGGGTCTATAATACTGAGAAGTAGGATTTAAGAGAACTATATCTGATACGTTTGTATGGTATTCATTAACATTGTTTAGTACATCAGAATATATTGTAGGAGTAATCTATAGCAGGTAATAGGCCTCGGTGTCAGATCGAACTAATCAATGTATTAATATCTGATTCGAGAACCATAGTTGACCACCCATCCATTTCTCGACAAAGTGAACCTGCAGTATCCCAAAGGTTGCCTTCCTATGGCCGAGCGACCATGGACAATGTTTCCTTAAAGCGCCAGGCTCAATATTATATTCAAACACACACAAGATACAAATCGACCAAAGTATTATTTTCAGGTGTTTGCGAGATAACTTTTCGCGACCACACTCAGGTTGCTCCTTTGAAAACAAGTATGTACTCTTGTCTAACCTCCGGAAATGCACATCGTGTGCCGAAGTTCTATAAACTCTTTTCTATTGGCTGTGGTAGCATGAGTTCGCGTTTAAGATATTGATGTTGTCAGTGTTTAATCAAGCAATTTATAGATCTCTGTCCATCCGATATATGCTTTGAGACACGACTTCCATTTTACTGGACTATTCACATAAAGGTATTAGTTTCCATTATTATGTGACAATTGTGTAATGGTGTTCATTACTACATGTGGTTAGTATTATTGTTAGAGACACTTGCAGACTGCTCAAACTTCTAAGTTTGATTAGATGTCAATTATCTCACCAAAAAAATACACAGCACAATACATAACATTTATTATTGTTCCTTACACAGATATCACTAAGGTTATTACCTGATTATATGTTGCTGCTGAGTTCATTTGAAGCATTAGTTTACACCGGCGACTGGGCAGACATATGGGATCAAGTATGGGTACCAGCGTCCCAGATTTAAAGGTCTACACTCCTAAATACTTGTTTGAGTATTTCAAACTCTAAGTTTTCAAGGCGTTTGCAGTCTGCTTCAGCAACAATTGTTTATTGCTTTACGGCTAATTTATAGTACGGAACTTCTATGACCAGTTTTAGCGTCACTGAAAGTTGATGAGATATTATAGGTTTCGTGGAAGTGGGTTGTGGTAAGTTTAAATCTCCTATTACTAACCTGTTGACAGTTTCGATTTCTGGCAACTGCTTTATTTCTCTTCTCATTTAGTCCTTTGGTTTGCTTTATCGCGGTCTCAGTTATTTTACAGCTAATGTTTTCGCACATCTAGCCGTGTGTTTTAATGAAAATCATGTCAGCTCTTAGATGGTGATTGGATAATCATGTCTAACCTCTAATTTTCTTTCTTCTAGTGCTCCCTTTATTTCCTGGTTTTGTACATAATTCCTAGGTCTTGATTTTCTGACTACTGGCTCTTCGGTTCAGTACTCTGTTGGATTTTTAATGTTCTTCTGGATTCTTCGTCACCTTTATCTTTCTCTTTTTAAACTTATTTCACTAGACTATATTTCTTGAATAATATCTTCAAACCCTAGTCTCCGATTACTGCTAATACTTCTACCTCTACTACTATGGGATTTGAATTGACAATTGCGTCTGTGTTAATGTGGTATGGCAACTTAAGCTGATGTACGTACTTACGAAGTTCTGCGTTGTAATTGACTAATTGGTACTCAGTTTCTCCGTTTCTATATGTGACTGTCGCATTTTTATCATATGCTCACTCATTTGACTTTGTGCTTAAAAATTATTATACTGGATTTATTTATCATGCTTCGTTTATATTTAGTATTAGTTTTGGTTGTCAGAGATCTGAACGCATTCACACCAGTTGTCCGTGATTACTACTTGAAACGTTAGCTACCTTCCTCAGTGTTTGTAATCAAGTACCCATAATCTCGCTCACAGTATACTGAAAACTAGAGAATTAGTTTAATCAAATTGTAATTTTATAATATATTCTTGTTTTTCTGCCTCCAGATGACAAGGCCTAAAATCTTACACTATTACGTCTTCATTGGCTGATGCTTAAGTAGTCTTCGGACGTTTTCTTGAGTAACTTATTTTTGGATGGATTCTGTCAAATAATGTAAACTTGTGTCATTCATTGTTGCTAATTGGGATCAAGTTCTCAAAAATGTAAATCTCATGCTCTTTTGTTCCTGTTTATGGTGATTTTAAGTCATTGTAAATCACCTTATTTCAGGCATATAAGTTGTTTCCTATAGCTTATAATTCTCCATTTTCCGTGGACGATCAGCTTTTCCCCAACGGATCTTATTTTACAGTGTGTATATGACGTTTAGAAATATTTCAGGCAACATGTAATATAAAATGTCTATTTGTAAAATACAGTAGCACTGAAATATCGTCGTCTGTTCAACCTCTTTACAATATACATTGAAACGGTCTAAGTGCAAACAAATGCCTGTACTTATGACTGGACTATCTCTACAATTGAGGCAACTCGTGGTTTCGATAAATAGATCCGACCTAACTAATATAAACTTTTCATTGTGTTCAGATGTCCTAAAAATTGATTACATACATTATGGAAGATAATAAGCCTGTTGTTCTAGTGTGTCACAATTCTGTAGTTTTGCACAATTTGATAGATTACTGCTCATTTTAGACTACAGGGTCGCCTATTGGTATGAAAATTTTTGAAAGTTTGATGTATGAGTAAATCACCCTTATGTAAATCATATAAGATCTGGTTTTCAAACTTACTTTTTACCCGATGTACCACTCACTTAGGTCATGAATCATAAGAGCTAACACAAAAATAACAACAAGAATCTTAATTTATAAAATTTCTTCCTTAAGGAGTTGGTAACAGTACTTTGTACCTTCATTATAGACTCGACATCCGTATTAGAAAAAGAGAGGCTAGTCGTGAATAGTCCTAGATTTTTATTCTGTTTCAACAAATATATT
>OX103972.1:47280225-47305210 GCA_944470395.2 Schistosoma turkestanicum | reverse complement strand
TTTTAAAAATGTTGATTGTAATTTCTCTCTTGAATTCTGCCTTATCATTGAATTTTTATTTCTCTTAAACAAGTCAATCAATCGTAATTTGTAGTTTTACATCAAAAACTAACTTCAACTAAATAATTATCAGACACTAGACAGTTTCTTCCTTCCAGTTCAGAAGTTATCAACAAATACCCAGCTGAGAATTTTGTCAGTGACTGATGAACTTAGGTACATTAGGACAAGCAAAGAGTATCCAACCGTTAAACCAAAATCATAGCTATACATTGGTTAGAATTTGTTTCTTTGAAGCCATTTAGAGCACAGAGCACGAAACATCACCACAATCATATACCTGAGCTACAAATTTTCTTCACCATCTCAAAATCATATGAACGTGGCAGCTGACGTGCAGCAGAATGTTTCGTTGAAGCTCTGACAGAAGAGAGAAGGGTTGGATACTGTTTTATGAGATGAGCTAAGTGTATAAGTTTTAAGCTCGTCAACTGATATGCTTGATACTATTACCAGTTCACCTTAGTCGGTAAACAAGAACGGAGACAAATGATCCAGTGACATGAGAGGTTACTCTAATCTGAGCGTCCCAAGGCCCCACGAATTAGAGGAAGAAGTCTTGATTACGCTTAGAAAGTGTATTCTACAAGCACCCAGAAATATGAGATTGACAAGCACACAATTCGAGTTTATTTATACATGATAAAAACGTCCTTGAGAGAGCCACAGAAATAGCGTACTAAAATAACATATGAACCAGTAACAGTCATGGATTTCTCTGGTAGGAAATGTAATCTCAAGGTCAAATGATCGGCTCATGTTCAAAAACATAAAATCGAAAATTAGGATATTTATCAAGTGCGTTCTGCTAATCTAACGTCCCCAATAAAAATCTGTGAATATAAAGATCGTGTTTAAATTATTTGATTGTAAGTGTAGTTTCGTTCATCTAGGATTTAACCCAATAGTAATCAGTAATGTAATCAAGTTAATTATGACTGAGATAATTAATTTAGGATAAATCTTTGAATGGAAAGATAATACAGTTTAAATAAACAAATTAATTGATTGGAACATGCTTCATTTAAATATTCAATTGATAGTAAATGTTATAAACTTTAAATAGATTTAAAATTTCTGTTACGCCTGCACGTAAACACGTCAACTGGATATACTGGAACTATTACAAGTTTACCTAGTCGGAAAACGAGAGCGAGGATCGAGGATCCGGTGACACGATATGCTACTCAAATCCGATTATTCCAACCACCATATTTAGTAAAAATAAGAAGACGTGATATGAAGTAGAACATTTATTCAACAAGCATCCAGAAAGTACGAAGTCCGAATCCAGAAGAGAATCAGGATCTCGGATTAGGGATCCGGGAACGAGCCCTGGTCCTGGTCGTGGTCATAAAATGTTACATATAATGCGTATTTATACATTTTGGTCGAGAAGGAAACAGCATCGAATTCTGTGACACTGACAGTTAAGACGACCAATAGGAAGAACATTTGAAATGACATTTACATTCTGGCTGACCAATAAGAGACAACATTTAAGTATTTGACTTTGACAGTTAAAGCGACCATAATTTTGACCAATAGAAATCGACCAATAGGAATTGACCAATAATTCTCTTAGGATGTTGGATGAATATCCTAACAATTTCAATATCAAATTAATTGGAAAATTAAAAAATTCATTTAAAAATTAATGCATTGAGATAATATGTACATAGATCAGTGTTAGACCACCATTAGTAACTAGAAATGTGGGATGACCGTTTTGTCCTACTGTGGGACTCATCAGTAGTGCTCATCCATTACTCCCGCTCATAGGACTGGAACCCAAAGCCTTCGGTTTGCGCACAAGCGCCTAAATTTTAGACCAGGAAAGATGATTTAAACCATTTAAATTCTGCCTTGGCAGTCCGAAGGTCTTCATCTAGGAGAGTCTCATCGGAAATCATGAGGCCAATTAACCTTCTCTCATCCAGTGCAACAATTAATATAGATACATGGAATGTACGCATAATATGGGATATCGGAAGACTCTCGTAAGCTGTTTCCGAAATGAAACGACATAACTTGGTTGTAACTGGAACAGTTGAAACATATTGGTACAGACAAGTTGTTGATGTTGGAATGACACTGTCTGTTACGTAGGTTAATAAAATGGCCTAACTAAATTATAAGTAAACAAATTCAAATTTATGTGAGGAGAACAACTAGAAAGGGATCAACAGAGCAATTACTTCAGCATTTAATGAAGCACCGTTATAAGGAGTGAATTTCCATCGGTTATCTAGATAAGATTCAAGAAAGAAAGAACAAGAAGGAAGTCGATCAAGAGCTGAGAAGGCCAAAGTTCAAACAAAATACACGGAAGAAAAAAATAAATGGCGAGAAGCATCGGGGCTGATAAACGTAAGTAAATGGAAGATCTAGCAATCATAGTAGAAAAAGCACAAGGTAAAGGAAATTTGCGGTAACTATGTGATACGACGTAGAAGCTTGCTGGAAAATATCGTGAACCAGAACGACCATAGGAGGCCAACCAATCGCTGATACTGAAGAACAACAAAACAGATGGACAGAGCTCTTCGAGGAACTCTTGAATAGACCAGCCCTACTGAATCCACTGATTGAAGCAGCAGGCACAGACCTACCAACAGTTGAAGCGATCGCGAAAGAAGCGTTACCAGACAACATTCCGGCGGATGTACCGAAAGCAGACGTAGAAGAAGATTCAAAGATACTCCACATTCGCTTCAGCAAGTTTTGGAAGGAAGAACAAGTATGAACAGACTGGGAAGGAGGACATCTTATCAAGAAACCAAACGAAGGAAATATCTGTAAGTATGAGAACTACGAAGGCACCAATCTGCTCTCAGTGTCAGGAAATGTGTTTAACAGAGTGTTGTTTAACAGAATGAAAGATTACATAGTCTCACGATTTCGAGAGCAGAAGGCTAGATTCCGTAATGATAGGTCATCAGTAAACAGTAAACTGAATGGTACTCATCCCTTTACAAGAACTTCCTTGAGTACAAGAAAATATTTGACTGATCGAATAGAATGAGTGATTAGCCTCAGACATGTACTTTGGAAGTCTGTAGTCATAATACCATATCAACAATATTATCACTAGTTATCTGGGTTCACTCATCACGTTCATCATGAATCAATCACTTCATGAAGGGCAAATCTTCAAAGCCCTTTTGACACTGTTGATCAACTTATTTTGCTTGTCACGTACTTAAAAAACAAAAGAGTATTTGAAGATTTATTAGTTGTTTCCTTAGATTATTTTCGAGATTTGAACTGTAACTCGACGGATAGACGAATTATACTTTGTGAACTTTAACCACTGTTGTTACAAAAAGAACAGAAAACAAAGAATTGTGGGATTCATGAATCTACATAATAGTGGATATCAGTTTTCCTTGTGTATATGTCACTGAATCGATTATAGCTTCTACATATGGTCTCTTCTCACCCACAAGTTGCTTGTTCACCTCTTATTGTTTAAAAATCATGGTTACTCGATTAGTAATCTCCTTATCTTCCTCTCAAAACATGTTGATCAGGTACTTATTGTCATTTATTACTTCATAAACATTGTTGACTAGATATTTGCATACGTGATTGTATGATAAACCTAGGTTTAAACACATAACTTTGTTAGTTTTTCTAGCTCTATGATGAACAAGTTGCGAAATAAGTGAATTCTGCATTCGAAAATCAATCCTTTGTAGATAAGTTACCTGCACTGATGAAACTAAGAGATGAAATCACAAAATTTTGAAGTCACCAGTGCACATTTTTGAGGAATTACAGGTTTAGACAGAAAGACTACACAGGCTCGCTCAGATATATTGGTTTTTCAGTTTTGACTCAAAATAATAAAAGCTTTCAAATTTATACATAGCTGTAAAGCTTCTTTACTTAAATGTTTGTTTCATAGTCATCTATGAAAGTCTAAGCAAAACAATCATTTTTTCTTCGCATTGAACGGTTACCGCAGGTTGTGAACACTTACAGTTGAAACTTTTGCTGTTTCACTAAATTGGCGGGTAGTAAACATTATACTTTTCCACATAGTGGTCATTTATCTTACTCTCAAGACTAGCAATAGCAGAATGCTTTCACATCACTAAACAGGAATTTAATATTTGAAGCTTTTGTTTTCAGTCAATTTGTGATAAAGTATGACCGGTATCGTTATTAATAATAACTAATTCACCAACTTTGTTAGTCGTATATGAACATTGCTAAGCAGCATGAAAAGGGAGTGGAACATACTTTTTGTATCATTTCATATTATTTAACCATAATGCATCTCTTTCCACGCCAATATATTAATACAATTGGATAAAATATCTGAACCCCAGCATACCAGTGTAGTGTGCCGATTCGGGCGTGTTCTTACGTTTCGTAATAAGCTCGTTCAGACTACCTTATCCAAATGACGTCTGACGGTTAATAAATCAGAAGATGAACTCCAAGTATCGTATACGTTTATTCGAGGCACACCACAAATCGAATTGAAGAAGCGAATTGGAGAAGGCTAAGAGCCAACTCCTTGGATTACAATGCGAGCGAATGAATGAAGCGAATAGGAGAAGGCTAGTGAGCCAACTCCTTGAGATAGAACATGACTAAGAATATATAGTCAGACCAAAAATAAGACAGACATATGACAAGCGAAATAGGTATGCACATACATGAATAAAAGCGACGAATGATTGACAAGGTCAAATGACAAGCGATACAAATCATGTGAGTTCATGGGAAAATTAAGAGATTAGCATTAAAGCGAAAAGGATGAGTAAGTGCGTAAGCGTAAGCAATGCTCAGTCGTACAAGCTCATACGAAGCAGATAATAAAAAATACCAATGGTACATATGAGTTGTTGCTATACAAATGGCTTGGTTAAATAAATTAATCGAAAGGGCTTAACCAAGTTAGATGTAAGAGAACTGGAATATATGTGGAGGCACTAAATAGCCCCCTTCCAGCAAACAAGGATACGAAAGTGTCTGTGTTTGCGAAAATAAAAATCAAAATCGTCGGAAAACATCAAAAGTTATGAAAATTAGAGTTACCGTGTCCGGGTACGTTCGTAAGTTTGCATAGTAACAGAAGATCAAAAATATGTAGTAAGCGGTTATTAGCAAAAATAATCGATTTCGAATAGAATACATTAGGAGCAGTTGTACGATAAAAAAAATGTAATACAAATGCTGCAAAATATTTAATATCGTTTAGGCATGACGGTTAAGACGGAATTCGATAATCGCATAGACATTACGGTAAGGCTCATCGATAAATCGAGTGGCTGCACATAGGTGAAGAAATTGCGGTCGAGATTATCGTGAAAAAAACTTGGAGATTAAAGCTGCGTACAGATGCGATGCATGGACATTAAATGCATATCGAGAACATAAGTTACTACCATTGAGTATATGACTCCAAACTTATGTGTATGATAGCGTTGCAAACCGTTGCCAGCGTTGGGGTAGTCGAAAAACATGCTAATATCAGCGTGCAGGAGGTTCGCTCGACTGCTTGAACTGCTGCTTCGTGTGCATGTGCGTAAGATCATACCACCAATTTACTTAGCAGGCTGCAAGATGTTCGAGTACGAGCAGCTGATGAGTACATCGAAGATATCTCCAATGCGATAATCGTATAGCCACGGAAATATTAATAGACAATAACTGTCGTTGAACCATTGCTTCGATAAGCGATTCGAAACATAGTAATGCGATACGGCAAAATAAATGAAACGAACTCACCTCAATCATGAACGCCGTTCGTGCTGCCGAAAGAAGTAAAATAATTCCGTGAGTTACAAATGTCGTGCCGTGAATACAATATTCGTAATGCGATTCGATTAGCGATTAAGATAATTCCATTATTGTCATAATATCATGATTAATCATAATAATGGTTCTTTCACATTAATACGATAATGATAGCGATAATTCGAGAAATATATTAATGCGACGAGTTGGGACATAATCAAAATGACGATAAGATAATGCTTGATTCGTTCAGCTAATGCATTAAGTAGGAGAGCTGCTTTGTCGCTGAATGGCGTCGGGATTTCCAGTTAGCGGTTCTGTTCGATTTGTCCTCGAAATTACCAACTGGTTGGTTATATTCGATTTGTCATCGGAATCGTCGAATTATGTAGTGAGAGTTTACTGATCTTCTGTGAAGACGTATGGACGAATGAATCGAGCGAAGCAAATAGGGAGTGATATGAATGAACGACGGGTTCAACATTTTGTATGGTGGCCGATTTCGCTGACGTCGGGATAACCATTTTGTAGTGCACTGGCGAGCGAATGTACGGAAGAATGATTGCATTCGATTCTACGTTGAAATTACCAATTAGTTGGAAGCGTTCGATTTTTCGTCAGCATCAGGGAACATCCTGAGAACGTCGGGCAGCTTTGTGATGAGTACGTTAGATTCAACGGCGGGTTAAGCATTATGTATGGTGGCCAATTTTGTTGACGTTGGGCTCACCATTATGTAGTGTGCCTATAACTGCGTGTTCTTATAGCTCCGTTTATAAATCAGAAGGTGAACTCATATTGATGAATACGTTTATTGTAGGCACACCACATAGCGAAGAGGAGAAGCGAATAGGAGAAGGCTAGTGAGCCAACTCCTTGAGATAGAACATGACTAAGAATATATAGTCAGACCAAAAATAAGACAGACATATGACAAGCGAAATAGGTATGCACATACATGAATAAAAGCGACGAATGATTGACAAGGTCAAATGACAAGCGATACAAATCATGTGAGTTCATGGGAAAATTAAGAGATTAACATTAAAGCGAAAAGGATGAGTAAGTGCGTAAGCGTAAGCAATGCTCAGTCGTATAAGCTCATAAAAAGCAGATAATAAAAAATAACAATGGTACATATGAGTTGTTGCTATACAAATGGCTTGGTTAAATAAATTAATCGAAAGGGCTTAACCAAGTTAGATGTAAGAGAACTGGAATATATGTGGAGGCACTACACCAGAATAAGGGATTTAGGAAACAAGAATATCGAGATGTGAAAGTTTAGACGTCATAAGCAAGTCAGCAAGTGCTTTGCTTAATCGGCAGATTCCTAAGTCAGGTAGGCAGTGAAACAAAGGTGTCTTCATGTAGAAGAAAGCCATAATTGGATGGCGATTAAAAAATATCAGCCTCAACATTATTGGCAAAATCTAGGAACATGATTATTATTTTTGATGATTTATTCATCATTTCGAACTTAAGCAATAGAACAGGGGGTTAGAGGTTTTTGTCTATATTGTGGTAGTATCGATGTGCCCCAACAGCAAGTTACTATGTGAAGAAGTTATCAGGCTTACCCAAGGAAAGGGTTCTGTGAAATGTGTTTCGATATTGACGGACTGTTTTGTTCGGTGTTACTGAATTTCCACTCTTCGATGCCGATATTTCATAGTCAGCAGCCTTAGTCCTGGTGGGTTTTATGCATGTCTCCTTTCTGATTAGCAGATGGAAAAGTGGTACCAAAAATATCTAATAGAAGTAGGAATGTTATTTAGTATTATTATCAATTTCTGGACACCTTATAATTCGTGCGTAACTTATTGACACATATTCCAATGATCTATTTAAATCTAGACCACCAAATGATCAAAATTTATTAGATTAAGCTGAATTATGACTCTCTCTATAATATGTAAAGCTGTTTTATGTCATTCGTACTTAATGATGTCAAAATACTTAATTTAGTCGGTTTTAGTTTAGTGAGAGAAAAAATTTAGTTGAAAGTTCGAATAAGTTACTGCTTGAAATTTAGGATTAGGAACTTTCACTTTATTCCACTATCTTGTTCGTTCTGGTTATGGCAATCGTTAAAATATTTCGCTTCCAAGTTTGAACTTGGGCACATCAAATGTTTACAGAAAAACCAAAAAAGGCTGCATCGTAACATAATCTGTACTATTGAGAAGTGGAGTGAATTTCTAGAGTCAGTCTGTTGAGTAAATCCAAAGTAAGCTTACACTCAGAAGACAGTGTGGAAGGAAATTAGGTGTCAACACAATTGGGCTTCGTTGATCGTACTGTTATTCTCTTTTTTTTTCGCGTCGCCGCTAGCACTTCCATTCTGTGGCTCTGTTTTCGGTTATAGTGTTTGCTGTCTACAAATCGTGATTACAGTCCAGGTTCACTATCTAGATATTTGTGATTGATATTGTACCAGTATTATTATGAAACTGATTTAATTAGTGCCATTAATAAATAAACAGGTTCCTGTGTCATTGTTTGTCCAGCCCTACTGAATCCACTCATTGAAGCAGCAGACACAGACCTATCAACAGTTGAAGCGATCGGCAAAGAAGCGCTATCAGACAACATTCCGGCGGAGGTGTTGAAAGAAGACGTAGAAGTAGATTCAAAGATACTCCACATTCTCTTCAGAAAGTTTTGGAAGGAAGAACAAGTATGAACAGACTGGGAAGGAGGACATCTTATCAAGAAACCAAACGAAGGAAATATCTGTAAGTATGAGAACTACGAAGGCGCCAATCTGCTCTCAGTGTCAGGAAATGTCTTCAACAGAGTGTTGTTTAACAGAATGAAAGATTACATAGTCTCACGATTTCGAGAGCAGAAGGCTAGATTCCGTAATGATAGGTCATCAGTAAATAGTAAACTGAATGGGACTCATCCCTCTACAAGAACTTCCTTGAATACAAGAAAATATTTAACTGATCGAAAAGAATGAGTGATTAGCCTCAGACATGTATTTTCGGAAGTCTGTAGTCATAATACCATAGCGACTATTTTATCACTAGTGATCTGGGTTCACTCCTCACATTCATCATGAATTAATCACTTCCTGAAGGGCAGATCTTCAAAAAGCTCTTTTGACACTGCTGATCAACTTATTTTGCTTGTAACGTATTGTGGTGTTTGAATGAACTAGTAACTTCTTGTTGTTGTGAAATGCTTGATTTCGAATTCTAAATACAATACATTCGTTGGTGCCTATCTCTAATTCTTGATTCACATACTTCTAATCATCATATTGGCGTCGCATTGGAGCTTGTAATGGAACAGTTAGATATTCATTCTACTTCTGAAGCTTTTGAAGATTATTTGGAAAGGTTTGAAATCTGGAGTATGACCAGGAAAGATGTCAAAGATGATAAAATTGTGGCTCATTTCCTAACATTCATCGGAAAAGAAGCGTACAGCTTATTGAAAACCTTGGCATATCCAGAAAAACCTATTTCACTTCCCTATGCAATGCTAAAGGAGTTATTATTGAATCATGTAAAGTGCCCTGGTTTTGAATGCCGTGAAAGAGCAAAATTTCATAAGATGATTCGTCAAAATGACCAAAATGTTAAGGAATTCATTCTTGAATTGCAGAAACAGGCTGTCAAATGTAATTTTGGTGATCAACTTCATGTGCAGCTGAGAGACCGATTAATTGCAGGAATTAACATACCTAGTTTGGAAAGAGAGCTGTTAAGAATGTCAAACTGTTCCTTTCAAGATGTTAGAACTGCGTGCATTAACTACGAGGCGTTGAATGAACTTGATATTCCGTCGATGAAGATTTCCAATACTTTGATTAGTTGTCATGATGAAAAGCAATCTCAGGGTCAATCAAAATTGTGTTCGTTTAACAGAGGTTCCTATTCTCGTGTAAAAATGAACGGTGTCTCAAAAAAGAATTACAAAGGAAATCAAAAAGGTGTCATAAGCTGAAAAATCAGCATTCGAGGTTGAGTGATTCTATTGCCGCCTCAACATTTAATGAGCTGGAGAGGGGAGTAGATACCTTTCTACTGCACTATAGAAATGCCAGACATTCGGTGACGAAAGAGACTCCATCAAAACTATTAAAAGGAAGAATTCTTCGGTCGAATATGAGATGTTTGGAGTCTGCAGAAGTTACATATTATCGTGGCAATGAACTTCGACCATCCACGGGGATTGTTCTGAAGAATGTTGGGAAATCTATGGTGCGACTTCAAGATATCAATGACTTAAGTACACACAATCGACATGTTGATCAAATACAATTTCAGGAACCAGGTGAGTCTGTTCCGATTCCGGTTGTTAATTCTAATACTAATGAGAGCATTCTAGATAATACAGAGCCTTTAGTCAATACACTGTCGGACAGACACAGGATGAATTTGAGAAGAAGACGTACAACTGATTACAGACATATACATTCCAATTTAAGCGGTGGCGGATGTGGTGTTTGAATGAACTAGTAACTTCTTGTTGTTGTGAAATGCTTGATTTCGAATTCTAAATACAATACATTCGTTGGTGCCTATCTCTAATTCTTGATACATATACTTCTAAGCATCACACGTATTTAAAAAACAAAAGAGTATTTGAAGATTTATTAGTTGTTTCCTCAGATTATTTTCTAGATTTGAACTGTAACTCGACGGAGAGCCTAATTATACCTTGTGAACTTTAACCAATGTTGTTACAAAAAGAACAGAAAACAAAGAATTGTGGGATTCATGAATCTGTATGATAGTAGATATCAGTTTTCTATGTGTATCTGTCACTGAATCGATTATAGCTTCTACATATGGTCTCTTCTCACCCACAAGTTGCTTGTTCACCTCTTATTGTTTAAAAATCATGGTTACTCGATTAGTAATCTTCCTAGCTTCCTCTCAAAACATGTTGATCAGGTACTTATTGTCGTTTATTACTTCATATACATTGCTGACTAGATATTTGCATGCGTGACTGTATGATAAACCTAGGTTTAAACACATAACTTTGTTAGTTTTTCTAGTTTTATGATGAACAGGTTGCGAAATAAGTGAATTCCGCATTAAAAAATCAATCCTTTGTATATAAGCCAACTACATCGATGAAAATAAGAGATGAAATCATAAAACTTTGAAGTCATTGGTGCACATTTTTGAGGAATTACAGGCTTAGACGGGAAGACTATACAGGCTCGATCAGATATATTGGTTTTTTAGTTCTGATTCACAATAATAAAACTTTCAAATTTATACATAGCAGTGATGCATCTTTGCTTAAATATTTCTTTCACAGCCATTTATGATAGTCTGAGTAAAACAATCCTTTTTCCTTCGCATTGAACGGTTACCACAGGTTGTGAACACTTACAGTTGAAACTTTTGCTGTTTCAGTAAATTGGCGGGTAGTAAATATTATACTTTTCCACATAGTAGTCATTTATCTTATTCTCAAGACTAGCAATAGCAGAATACGTTCACACCACTAAACAGGAATTTAATATTTGAAGCTTTTGTTTTAAGTCAATTTGTGATAAAGTATGACCGGTATCGTAATCGATAATAACTATTTCACTAACTTTGTTAGTAGTATGTGAGCACTGCTAAGCAGCATGAAAAGGGAGTGAAACATAGTTTTTGCATTATTTCATATTATTTAACCATAATGCATCTCTTTTCACGCCAATATATTGATACAATCGGATAAATTATCTGAACCCCAGCCTACCAGAAGAAGGGATTTAGGAATCAAGAATATCGAGATGTGAAAGTTTAGACGTCAGAAGCAAGTCAGCAAGTGATTCGCTTAATCGGCAAATTCCTAAGTCTGACAGGCAGTGAAACGAAAGTGTTATCATGTAGAAGAAAGCTGTAGTACAGGGGGTTAGAGGTTTTTGTCACTGTTGTGATAGTCTCTATCTGCCCCAATAGCAGTTTACCATGTGTAGAAGTTATCAGGTTTACCCAAGGGAAGGGTTCTGTGAAATGTGTTTCGATATTGACGGACTGTTTTGTTCGGTGTTACTGAATTTCCACTCTTCGACGCCGATATTTCATAGTCAGCAGCCTTAGTCCTGGTGGGTTTTATGCATGTCTCCTTTCTGATTAACAGATGGAAAAGTGGTACCAAAAATATCTAATAGAAGTAGGAATGTTATTTAGTATTATTATCGATTTCTGAACACCTTATAATTCGTGCGTAACTTATTGACACATATTCCAATGATCTATTTAAATCTAGACCACCAAATGATCAAAATTTATTAGATTAAGCTGAATTATGACTCTCTCTATAATATGTAAAGCTGTTTTATGTCATTCGTACTTAATGATGTCAAAATACTTAATTTAGTCGGTTTTAGTTTAGTGAGAGAAAAAATTTAGTTGAAAGTTCGAATAAGTTACTGCTTGAAATTTAGGATTAGGAACTTTCACTTTATTCCACTATCTTGTTCGTTCTGGTTATGGCAATCGTTAAAATATTTCGCTTCCAAGTTTGAACTTGGGCACATCAAATGTTTACAGAAAAACCAAAAAAGGCTGCATCGTAACATAATCTGTACTATTGAGAAGTGGAGTGAATTTCTAGAGTCAGTCTGTTGAGTAAATCCAAAGTAAGCTTACACTCAGAAGACAGTGTGGAAGGAAATTAGGTGTCAACACAATTGGGCTTCGTTGATCGTACTGTTATTCTCTTTTTTTTTCGCGTCGCCGCTAGCACTTCCATTCTGTGGCTCTGTTTTTGTTTATAGTGTTTGCTGTCTACAAATCGTGATTACAGTCCAGGTTCACTATCTAGATATTTGTGATTGATATTTTACCAGTATTATTGTATTATTTAACTGATGTGATTATTAAGTAAACAGGTTCCTGTGTCATTTTTTGTCCATTAATTCTGGTTTACCGATGAGGGGTAATTAATTCTCAATCTTAAAGTGAACACTCTAGCCGACGCATTACCAAGAACGTTTATTCAGATGAGTCTCGTAACGTTCTTGTTAGAGACAAGAACATAAAGTGCTGCTTTATGAACTCAGGTTTTGGTCTGAAAACACATGGTTTTTTCGGTAAATCCGGAGAATATCTTATCTTCTTAAAGTCAAGCTGGGCAAAAAAGCTTTCTCTGAAGCTCATTTCTCCAAAGCCACAGACCAATAACTATGAAAATACCCAAATCCGGAGGCTCGCTTGGATTGTACCTTCACTGATGAAGAATATCTGAATGCGTATCTCTGGTTAACTTCAGCCTGAATTCAAAGCAATCAGGTTATCAAACGATGGGTGAAAATGAACCGGTCTAAGTTTCTTGTACTTAGCGTAAATGGGTACAACACACTTAGAAGAAAAAATTGAACAAGTGAACCATGAAGCTATATCTCTGTTTGTGATGACCACTTATAAGGAATTCTCACCTTATGAGTCAATCTATGCTAAGCCTAATCTCCAATCGTTTGGTTGATCTGTCAATGTTGTACAACTTTCAGGTGTTATTTCTGAAAACGCAAAATTAGATATGGACAAGGAATCTTTTTTTAAGGAAGGTGGAGAGGAATAGTCTGTACCATTCGTAGTCAATGCAAAGCGATATATTGGTCTGTAAATTTAAAGTTCTATGACGCCTACTTATCTCTTTATGCAGAACAAGTTAGTTTCTTAGGTGATGAACTGGAATACTAAACTGATAAACATCAGTTTGTAATATGTATTTCTAAGCCTTTGGAAAGTACATTGATACATCAAACTCAAGATCTTGGAATATGCACCACATATTTTCAAAGCTGTTTACTTGGAAATTTCCCCCGGTTCATTTTCATAATACTGTCTTTCCAAGTAGACACTGTAATACTAACCTATTGACCTCCTATAACAGTGAGATAAAGCGTCATGTCTCCGCCAGTAGAACATTAGGGGCTACTGCCGGTCCCAAGCCCGGATAAAGGAGGAGGGTTGGACATGGGGTTGGCGACCCCATTCCGTTGAAATCTCACTTGCCAAAAAAACGCTAACCAGAAAAAATAATTCAAACCATTTTAACTCTGCCCTGGGAGTTGGAAGAAGAATTATGACGTCTCGTGATGAAAGCCGAGTTCCCTCGGAAGTCACGGGGCTGATGCCTCTTCTGACAACCACAGCAACCATTTTTTTAGGTACATGGAACGTTCGTACATTGTGGGAGACTGGAAGACTATTTCAAGTTGCGGCAGAAATGAAAAGATACAACCTCGAGGTGCTCGGCATCAGTGAAACGCATTGGACGCAGGTAGGACAACTGAGACTAGCTTCAGGGGAACTGCTGTTATACTCTGGTCATGAAGAGGAAAACGCCTCACATACACAAGGAGTTGCACTGATGCTGTCCAAACATGCACAAAAGGCACTGATAGGATGGGAATCTCATGGGCCGAGGATCATTAAAGCATCCTTCAAAACGAAGAAAGAGGACATTACAATGAACGTCATCCAATGTTATGCACCTACCAATGACTACAATGACGACGTTAAAGATCAATTCTACGAAAGGCTGCAGTCAATCATCGATAAATGTTCACCAAAGGATTTGACGATTCTTATGGGAGACCTGAATGCCAAGGTTGGAATGGACAACACTGGATATGAAGACATCATGGGACGACATGGACTGGGAGAAAGAAACGAAAACGGTGAGAGATTTGCAAACCTATGTGCCTTCAACAAACTGGTCATCGGTGGCACAATATTCCCGCACAAACGCATTCACAAAGCCACATGGATTTCACCGGACCACACTACTCAAAACCAAATTGACCATATCTTTATCAACAAAAAGTTCAGAAGGACCATGGAGGATGTGAGAACCAAGAGAGGAGCTGATATAGCTTCAGATCACCATTTGCTGATCGCCAAAATGAGATTGAAGCTAAAGAAGCACTGGACAACGGGGCAGACAACATCACACAAGTTTAATACAGCCTTTCTTCGGGATACCGTAAAACTCAACGAATTCAAGATAGCCCTTACCAATAGGTTCCAGGCCTTTCAGGATCTACTCAATGGAGAGGAAGCAACATTGGAGAACAATTGGAAAGGGATTAAGGAGGCAATCACTTCAACATGTCAGGAGGTCCTTGGTCGCAAGAAGCACCATCACTAGGAATGGATCTCTGTTGATACTCTTGCAAAAATTGAAGAAAGGAGGAACAAGAAGGCAGCAGTGAATGTCAGCCGAACAAGAGCAGAGAAAGTTAAGGCGCAAGCCGAGTATACAGAAGCAAACAGGGAAGTGAAGAAGAGCATCAGAGCTGACAAACGAAAATATGTGGAAGATCTAGCAATGACGGCGGAAAAGGCTGAAAGAGAAGGAAACATGAGACAATTGTACGAAACAACGAAGAAGCTCGCCGGAAACTATCGTAAACCAGAACGACCAGTGAAAAGCAAGGAAGAGAAAATAATCAGCAACACTGACGAACAGCGAAATAGGTGGGTGGAGCACTTTAAGGAACTATTGAATCGACCAGCTCCACTGAACCCACCCAACATCGAAGCAGCATCCAAGGACCTCCCAATTAATATTGGCGCACCTACGATTGAGGAGATCAGTATAGCCATCAGACAAATCAAGAGTGGCAAAGCAGCAGGACCAGACAACATTCCAGCAGAGGCAATGAAAGCAGATGTGGAAGCAACTGCGAAAATATTTCACATTCTCTTTAAGAAGATTTGGGATGAGGAACAAGTACCATCAGATTGGAAAGAAGGATACCTGATCAAAATACCAAAGAAAGGCGATCTCAGCAAGTGTGAGAACTACAGAGGCATCACTCTTCTTTCAATACCAGGCAAAGTCTTCAACAGAGTATTGTTAAACAGAATGAAGGACTTCGTAGACGCCCAACTTCGAGATCAACAGGCCGGATTTCGTAAGGATCGATCACGGAGGTCAGCTGATAGACTCTTTTGAGGTGAAGACCGGTGTCAGGCAAGGTTGCTTACTCTCACCCCTTCTCTTTCTCCTGGTCATCGACTGGATTATGAAGACGTCAACATCTGGAGGGAAGCACGGTATCAACTGGACAGTTAGGAAGCAGCTGGACGATCTGGACTTCGCAGATGACCTGGCTCTTCTATCGCACACTCAACAACAAATGCAAGAGAAGACTAGCAGTGTAGCAGCAGCCTCTGCAGCAGTAGGTCTCAACATACATAAAGGAAAAAGCAAAATTCTCCGATGCAACACAACATGCACCAACCGAATCACGCTTGATGGAGATACCTTCGAGGACGTTAACACCTTCACATATCTTGGCAGCATCATCGACGAGAAAGGTGGATCCGATGCAGATGTGAGGATGCGGATTGGCAAAGCGAGGGCTGCATTTCTACAGTTGAAAAATATCTGGAACTCCAAACAAATATCAATCAACACCAAAATCAGGATTTTCAATACAAATGTCAAGACAGTTCTACTGTATGGAGAGGAAACATGGAGAACTACCAAAGCCATCATTCAGAAGATACAAGTGTTTATTAACAGTTGTCTACGCAAAATACTTCGTATTCGTTGGCCAGACACCATCAGCAACAACGAACTGTGGGAGAGAACAAACCAGATTCCAGTGGAGGAGGAAATGAGGAAGAAGCGGTGGAAGTGGATAGGACATACACTACGAAAAGCACCCAACTGCGTCACTAGACAAGCCCTCACATGGAACCCTCAAGGTAAAAGGAAAAGAGGAAGGCCAAGGAACACACTACGCCGAGAAATAGAGAAAGATATGAGAGAAATGAACAAACATTGGACAGAACTGGAGAGGGAAGCCCATGACAGAGTTGGTTGGAGAAAACTGGTGGGCGGCCTATGCTCCATTGGGGGTAACAGGCATAAGTAAAAGTAAGTAAGTAAAGCGTCATGTAAAGATGTAACGGATATCAGGTCTTGAAAACACTGTTTTACGTGAAAAATTAATAATTTAAGATCGCTAACCTATTCAAACCGAAATCCAGGAGTGAAAAATATCAAATATATTCACTATTTTCACAAATAAATGAGTTAATTGTGGTGAGTGATGAGCAACTCAGAAATGGTGTGATCTAATGTGCATGCTTTATTACCAGTCTTTAGCTACGGCTGCATCTAATACAACTACTGAGGTCAGAGTCAGTTTATAAGACTCATTACACCGTTTGTTTTGTAGATATACTTACCGCGACAAGTGATAACATCCTCTGTAAAGATAATCATATTTCACAAGAGGATTATATACAGCGAACTAAACATTCTGGTACTTCTGTTTAACAAGGTTTTAAGTCAGTAGTTTGCAGCTGCTATGGAACCACCAGAAGCAAGAAGCATCTTAGAGAATATATATTTGACTTACGACATCTAGTCATTGGAATATTGAGCATTGCATTTAGACCTTGAGATGACTAGCGGCTTAATCTAAGCAAATGGATGTCCGAGATGTCTTATCGTTTGCGGTAGAATATACCATTTATCTTTTATTTTTATTCAGTCTCCAAGCCCTCAGTTGAAGCGCTCTTTAAAACCTCCTCCTCCACCATCTCTACAAATTGAATCAGATGCAAAGCGACCCAAAGTCAGCGCTGATCACACATCTACATTTTCTGATACTTCTTCTGATGTTGGTGATCTCGAAGGTATTTTTTACTAACAACCTAAAATGCCTATAAAACGCAACTGTATTGTTTGCTTTCGTGGTTTACTTTGGTGACTTTTGGAAAAAGCTATCTTCGTCCACTAAAGGCTGTATATATGCTTTTCCTAAACAAATCACAATGAAGCATGGAAATGAACGAAAACTTTTATCAGTCTTTTAAACTTATTTTGCATTTTGGTACTGCAAATAGCGTCTCATGGTTACATATTGCCCTCTAGCTGACTTGTTGTTCAAATGTCCTTCGTATCCTCTTAGTGTAAAATGACACCTCACGCACAGTTTAATGAAGTCTTTTGTGTAACGAACATACAGTGCTCTATACTCGCCACATGTAATTTATGTTTCACTGATGGTAAATCGAAAGAGGAACTACCATCCTAGGTGACAGTTCCTCACTCCTTTCTTGATCCGTTGTGGTCGTCATTTCCCACTCAAAGAAATTTACAATGAAAGAAATCCACATCCCCACTTAATAGATAGCACGTATGTATGTAACAAACTAAATATCAAGACAAATATTTGTTAACCTGAACTACTAATTTGGTATTAGTCCCACCTAAGGTGTATTTGAAATAGATGGTAATAACTTGGATTTTCACTGATATCTTAAATGCATTAGGGGCTTCATAGAAAAATCATAACAACTAATCTAGTGGGTTGATTGTATGCTATGTTCATTTATATAGTTTTCTTTTGTAAAGTATCCATTGTTTCATATCTGTATTTCAGATTTTTCACGACCGTTCAGTGTATCGGATTCATGGAATTCTGAAACAAGTAATGAACCTACAACTGTTGGAGCGAATGAAGTAACCGAAGCTACTGTCCGTCGACTTACTGTACTGCTTGAAAAACGTGCTCTAAGCAATCAGGAAGCTCGAACTAAGTTCCCTGACCAACCTAAGCGTTTTATGCAGTCCGAATTGGAGCTACAAGAAACATTAGAGGAAATGCAAGTTAGTAGCATGTAGTGTTTTATAATAGGTCTTAATATAAGTGCCTGCTTACTAATTATTTATTATGTGTTTTGATGCTAAAGCTGTGTTATGAAATTCACCATTAATGAAAGGCTACCTAAGATCAACTTTCATTATCCATATTCTGTCTATATAGATCAATCTTACTTAGAAGTGTCAAAATTAATTAATTAGCTATTTATTTAAACTCACAAACATTGGTACACATAGTACACTTAATTACTTATGCGCAAGGCAAATCAATGAATTTATGTGTCAAATTAATTTGGTTATTATTTATTATTCCCTTAGAATTGTCGTTTATGATTTTCATTATTTATGACAAGTCCTTTAGTCACTTCATTCTAAGTTAAACATCTCGTCATACAATAGTAGGATTTGATTTTGACCAATTTGGTCTCTCGTGCTGTTACAGGTATGAGGGCGGTTGTCACTTCCCGGCTGCCCACACCGTGGAAGGTTGTTTTTTGAGGGACCTGAAAGGGAGGTAGATTAGTGTTGGTCTTAGAGACCTGGGTGCGTGACCGTAGAGTCCAAGGGACAACTGATTGAGGCCGGTCATGCACATCCTTTTTATGGAGGGTTTTTTGAGTGTTAGCTCCGCTCTTGAAAGCCTTTAGTGGGCAGGCACCCTTACCGACGGAGACGGAAATCCATGAGGTGAGGTGAGGTGTGACATTTTCAGGGTTGACCTTTTCTAACCATTCCTTCCTTGTGAGAAGGCAGCATGGCTGCAGATGCTGGTTGTCCGAGGGAAACACCTTACTGCTGTCACACCCCTCTACAGTCAGCCGTACGACTCCGCCCTCAGACCTTGGATAGCTGCTTTCAGCCCCACCACTCTCCGATCGACCTGCCTGGCATGGTAGAACCTACAGAAACATATGTTCCAGCCAATATAGTTCGGTTGGGTCATGACGATAGGCAAGCCCGATCACCACATCAAGGTAGCAGCTACGGTTGGGTACAATAGTAAATAAGAAATTCCGTCTTAACCCACCACTCTAGTAACTTAATGATGACCAAATGTGAAATTCAGTTTGTAAATCTAGAAGATTTCACTCGCTTAAGTGGTATACTAAATAGAAACGCTACTCATATAATAAAGGATTATGGAATCAAATAAATAATTAGAAAAAGTTTTACTCAATTTACTCAGTTTACTATCCCCGCCCCTAAGTGTTGATTAAGCAAACATGAATAAATCATTGTTAGGTCACTATTAGAAACTTCAGAGCACTGTAAGACGTCTGTTTAGTCCTGCTGGTATAAGGATTCATCAGTGGCAGTGCGTGTCCACGACTCCTGCCACTTACGAGATTCGAACCAAGGACAGGCAGACAGACAGACAGACAAATACAACGCAGAACTTCGTACGCACGTAAGTACATCAGTTTAGATTGCCATACCACATCAGCACAGAGACGCAACTGTCAGTTCAAATCCAAGAGTGATAGCAATAATAGAAGTATTAGCAGTAATGGAGAAGATTGAGGAGCGAAGATATGATTCGAGAAGTATAATTCAGTAATATAAATTTAGAAGGAGAAAGATAGAGATTATGAGGAATTCAGGTTAGAGTTTGAGATGGATGCACCTGCGCCATTGCAAACGATTTTGAGCCATGTCGTTCAAGGTCTCTAACCATTGGTGACTCGTCTCGCGGACCCAAACCAAGTAGCCTACATCTACCAACATGACTCAGTCCACTTGTCAGTGACTTCATGGATTTCTGCCATGTTTTGGTTTGGCCACCCCTAGCTTTCTTCCAATCTACTCCTACACCACAAAACATAGCTCGTCGAGGCAGTCGGTGGTTAGCCATATGTAACACATGTCCCAACCACCTCAACTGATGAAGTTTCACCACTTCATCTATTGATCTGCCATTCTTACCTACCACCTGATTCCTAATAACAGCGTTGCTCACTCGGGTGTCCCATGATATACGAGCAATGCTTCGAAGACACCTATGATCGTAAACCAATAACCTACGAATATCTTTTAATCTCACTGGCCATGTTTCACAGCCATAAAGTAAGACGGAGCGAACCACTGCACAGTACACTCGTCCTTTAGTCAGTAAACGGATATCTCGCCTACACCATAAGTGACGCAGGTTTGCGAAAGCCAATCGAGCCTTCTGTATCCGAGCTGAGATTTCGTCAGTCACCAGGCCATCAGCACTGATGAGACTCCTGAGATAAGTGAAGCGGTCTACACGTTCGACTACTTCACTCCCTATCACTAATTCAGGTGCCGATGCAACCCAATCTTGAAGCAACATTTTGCATTTCGAGGGGGACAACTGCATCCCGAACATGCTTGCATTGTTGCTTAGGGTGGTCAGAAGACTCTGTATATTGTCAGCGTCTTCACCGAGTAGGACAATGTCATCGGCATATTCTAAGTCGATAAGCGAGCCACCTGGTAAAAGGTCTACTCCAGAAAATTCAGACGAGGATAAGGTTATTTGTAGTAGCATGTCTATGATAAAATTAAACAAGAATGAAGAAAGTGGACATCCCTGACGGACACCACTTGAAGTAAAGAATTCCGGTGACAGTTCGCCATAAACTCTCACTCGACCAGTGGTGTTCGAGTAGAGAGCTTGTATGAGGTTATTGTACTTCTTTGGTACACCTTTCATTGACAGACACTTCCATAGAACCTCACGATCCACTGAGTCAAATGCCGACTTAAGGTCAAAGATTAATACTATTGTCGGACGTCTAAATGTGTGCCTGTGTTCCAGGACCTGTCGTAGTGTGAAAATATGGTCTGTACATCCACATCCAGGTCTGAAACCAGACTGGTTTTCTCGAGTTTGCTCTTCACGAGCTTTCGTTAAGCGCCGAAGTATTATTAGCAGTAATGGAGAAGATTAAGGAGTGAAGTATAATTCAATGAGATAAATTTAGAAGGAGAAAGTTAGAGATGATGAAGAATTCAGAAGGTTAGAATTAGAGAGAACACAACAAATGGATGCACCTGCGCCATTACAAACGATTCTGAGCCATGTCGTTCAAGGTCTCCAACCATTGGTGACTATCGTCTCGCGGACCCAAACCAGATAGCCTACATCTGCCAAGGACCTTTAGACTTCCGCGCAAACGCTTAACCTCTGTACCACCACTGAGCACAGCATCCAATGTATGGCGAACAAATCTCTTACTCGTTTTTAACTATCCTATCCAGAGTCAATCAGGTCGGATAATAAATATTCAAAGTTATTATGATGTGTACATGTCATTATATATAGCAAGTCATTTCACATCAATGATTAACCTATATTCAGACAACCGACTTATCACTTCAAATCTTCTTCTTCAAAAAAACAATTCTCAACAAATCACTCAATTTCTTTTCTTTTCTTTTTTTTAAGGTACTTGCAGCTAATCCAGAATTATATCCATTGTTAGCTGAACAACAACGTCCAATCTCATTATTGTTAGGGTTATTATCACATGAAAATACGGATATTAGTTTATCAGTTATTGATCTACTGCATGAATTACTTGAATCAAATTGTTTACAAGAAGCTGGTCTAAACAAAGTCAATCCATTGTTGGAAGTTTTATTTTCTGGTCAATTAATTCAATCAATTATACAAAATATTTCACGTTTAGATGAAACTAAAAAAGATGAAGCTGATGGTGTACATAAAACACTTGGTAAGTTGAGATATTGGTTCAATGTAAAACAAAAAACAAACATTCAATTTATTGATTTATTTGTGTTACAATGTACAATATTCAATAGTTGATACTCATGTGGTGCGAGCTACTTATAAGTAGTAGTATATGACGTGAGTGTCAAGGTAATGTCTGGCAGCAGCAGAAGATGGGGGAAGATCAAGAAAGGAAGAGTTAGAACACAATGGGATTTGTATGAAACGCATGAATAGTAACAATGGATTGATGTTTTGCAACAGGAACAGTCCAGTTCGATATGATGAACTGATATTTTGCAAATTAACGATTTACGATATGGTTTTCTGATTTTACTGAGTAACTCTGTAATTTTCGTTAGATACAATTTCGGTTGCCTCACCTGTGTTCTCGTTCACTACACTAATACCATATAGTTCATACTCATCATACTCAAGCCCTAACCAGCTAATCGAATTGACTAAACTGATAGATGGTGAGAAACGGAGTTGATTGATTGACATACAGACAGACAGATACAACGCAGAACTTCGTACGTACATACATCAGTTCAGGTTGCCATGCCCCATCAGCACAGAGACGCAACTGTCAGTTCAAATCCAACAGTGATAGCAATAATAGAAGTATAAGTAGTAATGGAGAAGATTAAGGAGGGAAGATATGATTCATTAAGATAAATTTAGAAGGAAAAAGGTAGAGATTATGAGGAATGCAGAAGCTTAGAATTTCATAGAACACAAAAAGTGGATGCACCTGCTCCATCGCAAATGATTCTGAGCCATGTCGCGTTCAAGGTCTCTAACCATCGGTGACTTTCGTCTCGCCGACCCCAACCAGGTAGTCTACATCTACCAACATCACTCAGTTCACTTGTCAGTGACATGGCTGAAAATCGTTCGCAATGGCGCCGGTGCATCCATTCATTGTGTTCTCTCAAATCCTAATCTTCTGGATTCTTCAACCTTTCTTGTTTCGACTTTCTAAACTTTTCTCACTGAATCATATTTCTTGAATAATATCTTATAATCCTAACCTCTCCGATTACTTCTAATACCTTTACTACCTCTTCTACTATTGGATTTGAATTGACAATTACATCTCTGTGCTGATGTGGTATGGCGACATGAACTGATGTACTTACGTACGAAGTTCTACGTTGCATCTGACTGACTGACTGACTTGTCAGTGACTTCATGGATTTGTGGTTTGGCCTCTCCTAGCTTTCTTCCAACCTACTCCTACAGTGTAAAACATAGCTCGTCGAGGCAGTCGATGGTTAGTCATACGTACCACATGTCCCAATCACCTCAACTGATGAAGTTTCACTACTTCATCTATTGATTTGCCATCCCTACCTAGAACTCGTCTCCCAACGACAGCATTGCCTATACGGTTGTCCCATGATACACGAGCAATGCTTCGGAGACATCGTTGATCGAAGACTAGTAACCTACGGAAGTCCAAACTCAATCAACTATAAAAAATAAAGTCATTACTGGTGTGTATTTCTCATCTTTTATAAATGAAAGCAACTTCTTGTCCAATCATGTACACTTATCGTTTGATTGATTTTTTTTTAACTGTTCCTCTATTTCAGACAGAATATTCCCCCAAAAACAGTCTTCTGTTTACATAATTTTCTTTTTAGTTCACATCATGGATACTAACGTTAAGAGTCGAGCTCAAGACCTTCAATAATGATTAATTATGATAATTCTACGTACTCAGATATGGTATACATCAAATCGTCAACTTCACCATTGAATAAAACACACACATACAACAGACTTAAGGGACGTATGATCAAAATCACAGCACACTACATCAATACATAACTTGTAAAAATTTGTAATACACCAATGAATAATAGATTTATGGTTAATTAACTGTAACTGATAGATAGAGATCAACAATTAGATAGAACTAGAAAGGTAGGTCCAGGATAGAGTAGGTTGGAGAATGCTGGTTGGTGGCCTATGATCTTTTGGAGGGTAACAGGCGCAAGTACGTAGTAAGTAAGATAGATAGAAATATATGTCACAACCAACTGCCTCGACGAGCTATATTTTGTGGTGTATGAGTAGGTTGGAAGAAAGTTAGGGGCGGCCAGACTAAAACATGGCACAAATCCATGAAGTCACTGACAAGTGGACTGAGTCATGTTGGTAGATGTAGGCTACGTGGTTGGGGTCTGCGAGACGAAAGTCACCAATGGTTAGAGACCTTGAATGACATGGCTCAAAATCGTTTTCAATGGCGCAGGGGCATCCATTTGTTGTGCTCTCTCAAATCCTAATCTTCTGGATTCGTCAGCACCTCTAGTTTTGTCTTTCTAACCTTATCTCACTGAATTATACTTCTTAAATAATATCTTTAAACCCTAGTCTTCTTCATTACCATTAATACCTCTACTATCTGTATCACTATAGGATTTGAACTGACATTTGCGTCTCTGTTAATGTGGTGTAGCAACCTGAACTGATATACATACTTACGACATGCGATTTTTGCTTGTGTTATGGTAAGTTTTAAAAAAAGGCTAGTGGCAGCCAAATTAAGTCAACTAATGTTGATCTGATTCGCGTCAATAGGTGCACACTATCTGGCTAGGATCTATGTGATGATTTATACCAATGGTGGTTGAAGCTGTTGCGTGACTTGGTTTAAAATCGTAATGGCATAGATGTATTCACTCATTGTTTACTCTTAGATTCTTGAGTTTCGAAATTGTTCTACACTGTTTTATTATACGGTATTCTAATGATGGATTAAACTGCAGAATCGTGCATGGAGGACAGCTCACATAATCGTTCGAAGTGAAAACCATTGTCATACAAGTTTGCATACTCTCACCCTTTCTCTTTTTCGTGGTGACC
>OX103972.1:47259932-47279725 GCA_944470395.2 Schistosoma turkestanicum | reverse complement strand
AAACCAGATTTCAGCGGAGGAAGAAGCACTGCAAGTGGTTAAGACACACATTTACGAAAGCACCCAACTGTATCACAAGACAAGCTCTAACTTGCAATTCTCAAGGCCAAAGTAAAAGGAGTAGACCAAAGTACATATACGCCGAGAATTCGAAGCGGTCATGGAAAGAATGAACTGGAGTTGGGTAGAACTGGAAAGTAAGACCCAGGAGGGAATAGATTGGAGAATGCTGTTTGGTGGCCTATATTCCACTAGGGGTATGTAATTAAGTAAGTTTCTTTGTACCAATAATTTTATGTTTAGGTAAATACAAAGAAGTATTATGCAGTTTTTGCAGGTTGTCTCATTTTACATTAATATCGAATTAAGAATAATGTGATAAGAGTCGAAGGAAGTACGTCAAATTATTTATTCCTTTAGTATTGTTAAATAAACTAAAATAGATGCAGTACGATGATAAGAAATATTAAAGAAAAAGCCAATTCACATAAAGAATGCATTCGTAAAACACACGCAGCCATCTGTAATGATTGCTTTGTGGATCTTCAGGGGAGAATTCTGCAATTTCGTATACAGCTCAAATAAATAGTCAATAATCAACTGACCTAACACACCTAGTTTAATTCGTTTTCTTGTCAACATATTCCCATATAAGTCCGCATAACACGGTTCTGAATTTTCTCTACTTATGTTTACTGATCATACATCTGCCAATACTATATAAACCGAAATTGTCGACATCAAAAGTGATATTTTACTATGTTCTTTAAACTATCAAGAACACTAGGAAAGTGATGCTTTATATTATTAAGGCTTGAAATTCACATGATTAAATCAATAAACTACAAAACCATGATGCTCTGTAAGTATTAAGTCATAGTTTACACGAAACTAAAGTATTTACTGTATAAACGTGAATAACAAGTGTACAATTTCGTAACAATAATAGATTGGAAGTTTGTAATTAAATGGAGAGAGAGACATAAAATGTCATGAGCCAATCATTTGGTAAAAACCTGTGAGGTTAACCATCTACTTTCTCTATGTTGAATAACAGTGTAATGTCTGTGCTAAGATTGAGGTTAGCAGAACAAGTTACAGGTCAAACGTGGAGAAATTCGAATGCTTCACTTCTATCTGAAGTTTGTGCTGATGATGTTGTTCAGTAGAACAATGAAAGCTCCACAACCAAAACACCCTGCTCAGAGAACCAAACACCACCACCACAATCATCCACCTGAGCTACAAATCTTCTCCATCATCTCAAGTGTAATGTCTAGCATTTACAAACATGTTACTGTTTAGTGGGTGAATGTTGTATATAAGAGCAGAATTTTCACTGAAGATTTCATTTCAATCACCTCTAAGCTAACGCTACATATATGTTCCATGAACATGGCTCAGTAGTTATCCCAAACTTACCGGGTGAAAACAGTAAACGACATCAACAGTTAAGTTTAAAATGAAAAGTAGTGATTCTGTATGCACAGCTCATCCATAAACTGAACAGAAAAACGCTCAACAATGTCTGATAGTGGAAAATAATGAATTTTATAAGATGGATGAGCTACAAAATTACGTACCGATGCAACACAACATGCACCAACCAAATCACTCTTGATGGAGATGCCTTGGAGGAAATTAACACCTTTACATATCTGGGCAGCATCATCGACGAGAAAGGTGGATCCGATGCAGATGTGAGGGCGCGGATTGGCAAAGCAAGGGCTGCATTTCTACAGTTGAAAAATATCTGCAACTCCAAACAACTTTCAACCAAAACCAAAATCAGGATTTTCAATACAAATATCAAGACAGTTCTACTGTGTGGGGCGGAAACTTGGAGCACTACCAAAGCCATCATTCAAAAGATACAAGTATTTATGAACAGTTGTCTAAGCAAAATACTTCAAATACATTGGCCAGACACCATCAGCAACAACCTACTGTGGGAAAGAACAAACCAGATTCAAGTTGAGGAGGAAATCAGGAAGAAAAGCTGGAAGTGGATAGGACACACATCGTGGAAAGCACCGAACTGCGTCACGAGACAAGCTCTCACATGGAACCCTCAAGGTCAAACGAAAAGAGGAAGGCTAAAGAACACACTACGCCGAGAAATAGAGAAAGATATGAGAGGAATGAACAAACATTGGACAGAACTGGAAAGGGTAGCCCAGGACAGAGTTGGTTGGAGGAAACTGGTGGGCGGCCTATGCTCTATTGGGGGTAACAGGCTTAAGTAAGTAAGTAAGTAAGTACAAAGTTACGGATACATATGAAAACAGACTAAAAACTGTACATGCTAATTTAAAATGAAGAATGACTTGTAAAGTTTCCCATTTCCATTTGTCAATACCAGTTACAAAACGTGCATTGGAGAAAAAGTATTTTCAGTTCTGGGTAAGGCTTTATTGAATTCATCTAACTAATTTATTCAACTATGACACCACTTCTTACGGTTTCCTATTAGATACCCTGTATTTTCCCATAATTTAAAATGATTAATACTATGAAGTATGCGCATACCCCTTTTATAAAATGACCCATGTATTAGAATTATAAGTGTAAATTAAGGGATGCAGATTCAGTAGTTTGAAAGCTAAGTATTGTACAAGAGGTTTGATCTACCTGGATTGAATCTCAGGTAGGATCATGGATGATCACTGAAAGTATGGAGTCCCAAACTAATACAAAGCAGTTTTGAACAATTCTGAATAACTCTTAGTGAATCACTATACTGTTGTGTCATACGCAGCAACTGAAGTTTCTAACCTAGCTCACTGAACTATAATGCAGTCAATGTATAATGCATTTATAGAAGGATCCAAATCTCACGACACCGATTGCCAAAGGAATTGCTTTTCCAAGAATTTCCATACCATTTGAGAATGAAGTGCTTTTCAACACTGGATAATCCTGGTTTATTTGCCATCTACATTCTCTCTGACTCAGTGATTATACATGAAAATTATTTCATCAGAAACAAAATTCTCTTTGCTGAAATGTTTTCTCATTCTTCTCAGTGAGTCAGTGGGCTTCTTTCGTTTCCAGATATTCGACTTGTGCAACTATAATCATAGTCACTGGTAAATGATTTAAACCTTAGATAATTCTTTCTATTGACAGTGCACAATAATCTGAAATATTTTTTTATAATGAACTAAAGTTTTTTTTTATTTATTCATAGTGTACACTATTTAATCTTGATTGATAGAAAATGTCGAAATCCCACATACATCCGAAATATCTGATCAGTTAAAAAAATCTATTCGAAACAAAATGTTTAAAAGTTAATGAAATATGAAATTATTTCTTAAAGCTTTCATCAAGATCCTAGTATCGGAAACATGTACTACACCACTATTTAGAATCAACTACTTAAACATTTCAAAAGTAGTTTAAATTTTTAAAACAAATTGTTCTACCGCAACACTATCACAACAACCAACTTATCAGTGAATTATATTGCACAAGTCAATTTCTTTGATCAATTAAAAAATTCAAATAATTTTAATCACCTAATTTAATTGATAATTGAATTTTCTTTCTGGTAGCTTCTCTAGTTAACACCTCTTTCAATATAGCAATTGTAGTTAGATTGTCCGATTGAATATTAGCATAACCTTTTGCATAAACACATTTCAATTGACTTTTAAGATAAATTGATTCATAGAACAATTGAGCAAATTCTTGAATCTCTTGACTTTTATAATCATTACATTGAAATGTAGTTGATGTGCTTAATGTAGGCCTTTCAGGTGTTTCAGGTAAACACATAAATAACCAATTGTGCATTTCTGTTAAAGAGAAATTTCCAGTTAATTGTAAACTATTCCAATATCTTTTTTATGAAAAAAAAAACAAAACAAAATTATTATAAAATTATCTGTATATGTATATATGAAACTGAATTAATACAGAAAAAATGTAAATGGTCCATTGTGCACAGAGGCAAAGAAAGAATACATCACTTGGCTACCAGAACTCTGGATAAGAAATGGAGTAGATTTCAGATTACGTATCCTATTGGCTTATAAGCATTTTATCTTTGCTTTATATCTTCGTAAACTACGCTGTCGAAATTCTAAGTTACGTCAAGTAGAAAATTATTCTTCTTACTTATTTAATGATGTAAATTTTCTTAAATAGTTCCTTATTTGTTACTGTATTCTACGTGAAACAATTGATTCCATGAGCCAATCAGAAGTATCCAAAGGTAAATGGCATTTGATGACTGACAGAAAGAAACATTCTAAATGACGAGTGCATATCACTGATCGCTTCTACTCTTGCCTTCTTCTCGCTCAAATAGCCAACTCAGCAGGAGTTTAGCGAATATGCAGTCTAAATTTGGGACACTGCACAATAATAACGGATTGAATTGCTAAAAATTATAAATCTCTTTGGTTTACTAATGAATTATTCGTTTACTGAAATTTCTATTCAGATAAAATAAATCAACTTACCGTTTGCAAGGATCATCATCGATACGATGAATTAAACAATGTAATGATAATGGATATATTATTAATTTGATACATTTACAAGTAATTATAGTTGATAAATTCATTTTCGGCACAATATACACTGATAAATGACCATATTGACCTTCGATTGTACGAAATTGCGCGTCAAATTGTGTTGTATTCACTTGACATCGATAAGTTGTTAATAATACATTGCCATCCTAATTAAAAAGCAAATAGAATAGAATAAAGAATAAATGGTTTGTTTTTTTAAAAAAAAAAAAGAAAAAGAATAAAGCAAATCAATATTTTTTAGCCAATGGTCAATAACATCATTGGATACTGAAGTACACTCATTGTATGTCATGATCTGAATAATTTGACTGGACAATTTATCCTATTATTTAGTCAATTAGCATAAATCATTGAACAATTTTCTTTTCGCACATTTTGAAACCATGAATCGATCAATGTTAGACCACCATTAGAAACCTGGAAGCACTGAAAGACGGCCGTCAAGTCCTGGTATGGGACTCCTCAGCAGTGCGCATCCACGACTCCTGCACCCCGCAGGATTCGAACCCAGGACCTTCGGTATTGTGCGCGAACGCCTAACCATCGGATCACTGAGCCGGTACCTAACGGTGTTAATGTCTAACTTGATCAATTCACGGAGTTGCGCAACCTCATACACAGTCTTCGATAGTTACTGTCTACACCCGAACGGGTTGAACTTCACTGGTCACGACTTCCCACTAGAACTCGGAGAAGATTCCTCACGAAGCTAGTCACTAGTAAGCACAGGTAATTGTAATACGGGGTTGTGTGTCACTTAACAATCTTCACAACCCCGTAATGCAATTACCTGTGCTCACTGTTGATAAGTCCCATACCAGGACGAAACGGCCGTCTTTCAGTGCTTCCAACTTTCTAATGGAGTGGTCTAACACTGATCGATTCATGGTTTCAAAATGTGTGTAAATTAAAAATCTTCACAACCCCGTGGTGCAATTTTCTTTTTGTAATTGCATTATTTCTCCTTCATATTGAGAAAAAAATCAGCTGTGTTTTGCTACATTATGCCAGCATAAATTATTAAGTAATTGTTTGAAATTTAATTAATTTTAGCTCTATTTTTCATATACTAAAACCAAATTCGGGTATATTGATTTTTTCAAAGATACTTCTTACTTTGTTTGATTGCTAGCAGTGATATTAAACGGTTGTCTAAATTGAGTGAGCCGGCTACAACACTGACACCTACTGATTCAGATCCTCATATTACATAACCGTTAAGTCGTTACTTCGAAACGAACAGTTTGAAGTAGGTCATTTGTAAGACCAGAGCCTTAAGAATAATACATCGAAATATATATATATACATATATATATATATATATATATATATATATACTTACACCCTTTGTACATTCACTTGAACTGCTGACAGCAGTATTCTCTTCCACATCAAATAAATCAATAAGACAATCACTTTGTATTAATATATGATCAATTGGTATTTGAGTTTCTATATTTAAACAATAAGCTGATAATTCTTTATTTAAATAAAATTTATAATCTAATTCCAGCGGCATTAAAATGATTTGCTCTTTTTCTAATTGATTTTGATTCGATTTCATCAGTTGTAATTGATTTTCTAAATCGGAAATTTCTTCACTGTTTAGTAAAAGAAAAAAAAAGGACATTGAGAACAGACAGCATGGAACATTGAACACAAATACCATTAATAAAGTTTTAGGACGAGTGTACTGTGCAGTGGTTCGCTCCGTCTTACTTTATGGCTGTGAAACATGGCCAGTGAGAGTAGAAAATATTCGTAGGTTACTAGTATTCGATCATAGGTGTCTTCGAAGCATTGCTCGTATATCGTGGGACACCCGAGTGAGCAATGCTGTTATTAGGAATCGGGTGCTAGGTAAGAATGGCAGATCAATAGACGCTGTAGTGACACTTCATCAGTTGAGGTGGTTGAGACATGTGTTACGTATGGCTAACCACCAACTGCCTCGACGAGCTATGTTTTGTAGTGTAGGAGTAGGTTGGAAGAAAGTTAGGGGCGGCCAAACCAAAACATGGCAGAAATCCATGAAGTCATTGACTAGTGGACTGAGCCATGTCGGTAATTGTCGACTACCTGGTTGGGGTCCACGAGATGATAATAGTCGATGGTTAGAGACCTTGAATGACATGGCTCATAATCGTTCACAATGGCGCCGGAGTATTTATCATTTGTTTTGGCTCGAATCCTAATCTTCTGGATTCTTCAACAACTCTAGTTTTGTCTTTCTAAACTTATCTCACTGAATCATACTTCTTGAATAATATCTTCTAATTCTAACCTCTCCGATTAACTCCTAATACCTTTACTACCTGTTCTACTATTGGATTTGAATTGACAATTATATCTCTGTGCTGATGTGGTATGGCAACATGGACTGATGTACTTACGTACGAAGTTCCACGTTGCATCTGACTGACTGACTAGTTAAACTAAACAATTGTATAGTTTCGTTCTGAGTGCTTTTTGAACTGGATTTACGAAAATCTTTCCTCAGTCAACAAAAAAAAGTCTCAAGGGGTAAAAGCATTTTCAGAAATACAGTTTTTACAAAACTTAACTGATACAAAAGTCCATGTTCTGAGCAGCACTAAGTTATAATTAGTTGATTACTGGTAAGCAGCCAATGAGTGTCATGTCTGTCTGGTATTTTTCGAGTACGATAGAATATTATCGGTCAAAATGTAGCTGCCAACTAAGGGATTTGTGAAAAGCCTGCTTAAAATGAACGCAAGATCTGAATTCCCGTTTTCTAATAACCATTAGGCTAATTCTACACGCCAACTTGAACACAACAGAAAAGGCAACGAAGTACGAGATGAATTCTCTATTCCAAAGTTAGTTTATGTACAGACAGATGAGGGTATTGATAAAGTTACTCATGGACCTTGTACTTCTAAAAGTTTCGAGAACTACTATTTTCCAGATGTTTTTGTGAGGGTTGCATCCCATGCTGATTAGATAAAATGTCTCTTGGACATTTCGGAACTCCCCGACAGATGGATAATATCAAATGAACTTCTCTAGAACATAAAACTTAAGGATTCCAACTATAGCAGATGAATTCAAACCCAGTCAAACAGCAGCCTGGATTACATTAAGTGACATTGAAGGTCATGCTTATTATCTATCAAATGACTTCTTAATCGACTAGTTCTGTCAAAACTTAGCTAGCTATACATTCGACGAATCTTTTATGAACCGAATTCTATTATGTAAACTAAATACATTTTAATTGTTTACAAATCAAAAACCGCGAAAATAAAAATTACAACTATAAAAATTGTTCTTTATTGCTCTAATCTATAATAAAATATTCGTATTGTTAGAAATGAAGTTTATGCAAATAACCCCATAAAAACTAAAAGAAAAACCACTAACCACCAGAACTGATCACTCACTTTAATTTATTGATTTTTGACATAAATTGAAGTTGCATTGGATCAGGTTGGTCAATGATTGCTTCTTTTTTGAGTGGTTGTGTAGTTAAACCAAAAATTAAAACCTTAAGAATCAAATTATCCAAAAAGTGTAGATTTATTGTCTTTGCAATTAGTATTACTCGCAATATGAAAAGAATTTGATATGGCAATACGATATTTCATAGTGTGTCATAATACTTCAGTTTACTTACTTACGCCTGTTACCCCCAATGCAGCATAGGCTGCCTACCAGTTTTTGCCATCAACTCTGTCCTGGGCTTCCTTCTCCAGTTCTGTCCTGTGTTTGTTAATTTCTCTCATATCTTTCTCCATTTCACGGCGTAATGTGCTCTTTGGCCTTCCTCTTTTCCTTTTGCCTTGAGGGTTCCATGTGAGGGCTTGTCTCGTGACGCAGTTAGGTGCTTTCCGCAATGTGTGTACTATCCACTTCCCACCGCTTCTTCCTGATTTCTCCTCCTCCACTGCAGGAATCTGGTTTGTTCTCTCCCATAGTACGTTGCTGCTGATCGTGTCTGGCCAACGAATACGAAGCATTTGGCTTAGACAACTGTTCATAAACACTTGTATCTTGTGGATGATGGCTTTCGTAGTTCTCCATGTTTCCGCTCCATACATTTGAACTGTCTTCACATTTGTATTGAAGAATCCTGATTTTGATTTGGTTGAAAAGTTGTTTGGAGTTGCAGATATTTTTTCAACTGTAGAAATGCAGCCTTCGCTTTGCCAATCCGTGCCCTCACATCTGCCACCTTTCTCGTCGATGATGCTGCAAGATATGTAAAGGTGTTAATGTCCTCCAAGGCATCTCCATCAGAGTGATTTGGTTTGGTGCATGTATGTGTTTTGCATCGGAGAATTTTGCTTTTTCCTTTACGTATGTTGAGACAATGTGTCCATAATACAAAATATTTATCTCCTTGAGAGGGAATTTAATCCACAATTGTACAATTATAAACATATATATTATGTTTTAATTCTCTGAAGTTGGTAGCCAACTGGTATGTTTTTTAAAGGTAACAGAAATTTGCTGAACATTGTAATGGAAAAGTCAATAAAAAAAACACGAAAAATGTGCCTGTTAAAAAATTCGACTGTCCACTAAAAAACGTCATCCGCATCATAAAAAGCATGATTGTACAAAGTAGCTGATTGATTAACACTGTAAGATGAAGTGTAGAAAATAAAGATGCAACTTAATCGAATGAGGCATTAGAATAAAGGAAAAAGTAAAAGGTAGTAGTGTAGAACGAGACACAGGTGGGGCAACTGAATGTGTAATCAACGAAAATTATAGAGTTACTCAGTAAAATTGGAAAACCATATCGTAAATCGTTCATTTGCAAAATATCAGTTCATCATCATATCGAACAGGACTGTTCCTGTTGCAAAACATCAATCCATTGTCACTACTATTCATGCGCTTCATACAAAATTCCATTGTGTTCTAACTCTTCCTTTCTTGATCTTCCCCCATCTTCTGCTGCTGCCAGACATAACGTTGACACTGACGTCATATACTACTTATAAGTAGCTCAAACCACAGTAGTAGTATAATAAACTTTGAAAAACGAGGGTTTTTAAGACTATGATGGAAGTAGCAGAAGATTGAATAGGTGTATTTGTATGCATAACAACAAAAACAAACCGTACCTGTATATGTGATGCATAAAAGTTCCGGATAATTCACATTCGAGAATCGACCCACTTTTACAGATGTTAAATGATGATTTACATTCTAAAACGTGAAAAAAAGAAATAGACGAAACAGGTCATATCAAAAATGAACAAACAGTTGATACATTATTCCATAAGTGTAATAACTGCATACTCTCTACCTATGAGAATAATAGAACATGAATTTTAAGCTAACATTCCTGCGTTGTTTCCAAAGTAACACGCGAATCAACTACATGACTTTTGTTATCGTTGTTAAATTGATTGACAAAATATCCGTTTTCTCTAATGATTATAGAAGACCCTTGCTGATGGGTAGCATTTGCTCAAACGAACTGGAGCCTTCTCAGCTGCCTATTGTTTTTCAATTACCTTATAAAAAAAAACAAAATTCACCGTGATCTTTACATTTCTACATTGATTGTCGATAAGAATTGATCAGTGCTGCAAATGAGATTATACTGGATACGAGTCACTATCGAGTCACCATCGCCAATAAGATTAACATTTATACCTATCATATCTATAGAAAAGAACATTATTCCCTATATAGGGAATGTTCTTTCTATAGATATGATAGGTATAAATGTTAATCTTATTGGCGATGGTGACTCGATAGTGACTCGTATCCAGTATAATCTCATTTGCAGCACTGATCAATTCTTATCGACAATCAATGTAGAAATGTAAAGATCACGGTGAATTTTGTTTTTTTTATAAGGTAATTGAAAACAATAGGCAGCTGAGAAGGCTCCAGTTCGTTTGAGCTAAATGCTACCCATCAGCAAGGGTCTTCTATAATCATTAGAGAAAACGGATATTTTGTCAATCAATTTAAAACGATAACAAAAGTCATGTAGTTGATTCGCGTGTTACTTTGGAAACAACGCAGGAATGTTAGCTTAAATTCATGTTCTATTATTCTCATAGGTAGAGAGTATGCAGTTATACACTTATGGAATAATGTATCAACTTGTTTGTTCATTTTGGATATGACCTGTTTCGTCTATTTCTTTTTTTTTGCACGTTTTAGAATGTAAATCATCATTTAACATCTGTAAAAGCTGGTCGATTCTCGAATGTGAATTATCCGGAACTTTTATGCATCACATATACAGGTACGGTTTGTTTTGTTGTTATGCATACAAATACACCTATTCAATCTTCTGCTACTTCCATCATAGTCTTAAAAACCCTCGTTTTTCAAGTTTATTATACTACTACTGTGGTGTGAGCTACTTATGAGTAGTATATGACGTGGGTAAAAACGTAATGTATGGCAGCAGCAGAAGATGGGGGGAAGATCAAGAAGAAAGGAAGAGTTAGAACACAATGGAATTTGTATGAAACGCATGAATAGTAGTGACAATGGATTGATGTTTTGCAACAGGAACAGTCCAGTTCGATATGATGATGAACTGATATTTTGCAAATGAACGATTTACGATATGGTTTTCCGATTTTACTGAGTAACTCTATAATTTTCGTTGATTACACATTCAGTTGCCCCACCTGTGTTCTCGTTCACTACACTACTACCTTTTACTTTTCCTTTATTCTAATGCCTCATTCGATTAAGTTGCATCTTTATTTCTACACTTCATCTTACAGTGTTAATCAATCAGCTACTTTGTACAATCATTGCTTTTTATGATGCGGATGACGTTTTTTAGTGGACAGTCGAATTTTTAACAGGCACATTTTTCGTGTTTTTTTTATTGACTTTTCCATTACAATGTTCAGCAAATTTCTGTTACCTTTAAAAAACATACAGTTGGCTACCAACTTCAGAGAATTAAAACATAATATATATGTTTATAATTGTACAATTGTGGATAAATTCCTCTCAAGGAGATAAATATTTTGTATTATGACACATTGTCTCAACATACGTAAAGGAAAAAGCAAAATTCTCCGATGCAACACAACATGCACCAACCAAATCACTCTTGATGGAGATGCCTTGGAGGACATTAACACCTTTACATATCTTGGCAGCATCATCGACGAGAAAGGTGGATCGGATGCAGATGTGAGGGCACGGATTGGCAAAGCGAAGGCTGCATTTCTACAGTTGAAAAATATCTGGAACTCCAAACAACTTTCAACCAAAATCAAAATCAGGATTTTCAATACAAATATGAAAACAGTTCTACTGAATGGAGCGGAAACTTGGCGAACTACGAAAGCCATCATCCAGAAGATACAAGTGTTTATGAACAGTTGTCTACGCAAAATACTTCGTATTCGTTGGCCAGACACCATCAGCAACAACGTACTGTGGGAGAGAACGAACCAGATTCCAGTGGAGGAGGAAATCAGGAAGAAGCGGTGGAAGTGGATAGGACACACATTGCGGAAAGCACCTAACTGCGTCACGAGACAAGCCCTCACATGGAACCCTCAAGGCAAAAGGAAAAGAGGAAGGCCAAAGAACAACACATTACGCCGAGAAATAGAGAAAGATATGAGAGGAATGAACAAACATTGGACAGAACTGGAGAAGGATGCCCAGGACAGAGTTGGTTGGAGAAAACTGGTGGGCGGCCTATGCTCCATTTGGGGTAACAGGCGTAAGTAAGTAAACTGAAGTATTATGACACACTATGAAATATCGTATTGCATATCAAATTCTTTTCATATTGCGAGTAATACTAATTGCAAAGACAATAAATCTACACTTTTTGATAATTTGATTCTTAAGGTTTAATTTTTGGTTTAACTACACAACCACTCAAAAAAGAAGCAATCATTGACCAACCTGATCCAATGCAACTTCAATTTATGTCAAAAATCAATAAATTAAAGTGAGTGATCAGTTCTGGTGGTTAGTGGTTTTTCTTTTAGTTTTATGGGGTTATTTGCATAACTTCATTTCTAACAATACGAATATTTTATTATAGATTAGAGCAATAAAGAACAATTTTTATAGTTGTAATTTTTATTTTCGGGTTTTTGATTTGTAAACAATTAAAATGTATTTAGTTTACATAATAGAATTCGGTTCATAAAAGATTCGTCGAAGTTTATTGTATAGCTAGCTAAGTTTTGACAGAACTAGTCGATAAGAGTCATTTGATAGATAATAAGCATGACCTTCAATGTCACTTAATGTAATCCAGGCTGCTGTTTGACTGGGTTTGAATTCATCTGCTATAGTTGGAATCCTTAAGTTTTATGTTCTAGAGAAGTTCATTTGATATTATCCATCTGTCGGGGGAGTTCCGAAATGTCCAAGAGACATTTTATCTAATCAGCATGGGATGCAACCCTCACAAAAACATCTGGAAAATAGTAGTTCTCGAAACTTTTAGAAGTACAAGGTCATGAGTAACTTTATCAATACCCTCATCTGTCTGTACATAAACTAACTTTGGAATAGAGAATTCATCTCGTACTTCGTGCCTTTTCTGTTGTGTTCAAGTTGGCGTGTAGAATTAGCCTAATGGTTATTAGAAACGGAATTCAGATCTTGCGTTCATTTAAGCAGGCTTTTCACAAATCCCTTAAGTTGGCAGCTACATTACAAGTTGACCGATAATATTCTATCGTACTCGAAAAATACCAGACAGACATGACACTCATTGGCTGCTTACCAGTAATCAACTAATTATAACTTTAGTGCTGCTCAGAACATGGATTTTGTATCAGTTAAGTTTTGTAAAACTGTATTTCTGAAAATGCTTTTACCCCTTGAGACTTTTTTTTGTTGACTGAGGAAAGATTTTCGTAAATCAGTTCAAAAAGCACTCAGAACGAAACTATACAATTGTTTAGTTTAACTAGTCAGTCAGTCAGATGCAACGTGGAACTTCGTACGTAAGTACATCAGTTCATGTTGCCATACCACATCAATTCAAATCCAATAGTAGAACAGGTAGTAAAGGTATTAGGAGTAATCGGAGAGGTTAGAATTAGAAGATATTATTCAAGAAGTATGATTCAGTGAGATAAGTTTAGAAAGACAAAACTAGAGTTGTTGAAGAATCCAGAAGATTAGGATTTGAGAGAGCACAATAAATGCACCGGCGCCATTGCGAACGATTTTGAGCCATGTCATTCAAGGTCTCTAACTATCGACTATTATCATCTCGTGGACCCCAACCAGGTAGTCGACAATTACCGACATGGCTCAATCCACTTGTCAGTGACTTCGCGGATTTCTGCCATGTTTTGGTTTGGCCGCCAATAAATTTTCTTCCAACCTACTCCTACACTACAAAACATTGCTGGTCAATGCAGTTGGTGGTTAGCCATACGTAACACATGTCCCAACCACCTCAACTGATGAAGTTTCAATAATTCATCTATTGATCTGCCATTCTTACCTAGCACCCGATTCCTAATAACAGCGTTGCTCACTCGGGTGTCCCACGGTATATGAGCAATGCTTCGAAGACACCTATGATCGAAAATCAGTAACCTACGAATATTTTCTACTCTCATTGGCCATGTTTCACAGCCATAAAGTAAGACGGAGCGAACCACTGCACAGTACACTCGTCCTAACTTTATTAATGGTATTTGTGTTCAATGTTCCATGCTGTCTGTTCTCAATGTCCTTTTTTTTTCTTTTACTAAACAGTGAAGAAATTTCCGATTTAGAAAATCAATTACAACTGATGAAATCGAATCAAAATCAATTAGAAAAAGAGCAAATCATTTTAATGCCGCTGGAATTAGATTATAAATTTTATTTAAATAAAGAATTATCAGCTTATTGTTTAAATATAGAAACTCAAATACCAATTGATCATATATTAATACAAAGTGATTGTCTTATTGATTTATTTGATGTGGAAGAGAATACTGCTGTCAGCAGTTCAAGTGAATGTACAAAGGGTGTAAGTATATATATATATATATATATATATATATATGTATATATATATATTTCGATGTATTATTCTTAAGGCTCTGGTCTTACAAATGACCTACTTCAAACTGTTCGTTTCGAAGTAACGACTTAACGGTTATGTAATATGAGGATCTGAATCAGTAGGTGTCAGTGTTGTAGCCGGCTCACTCAATTTAGACAACCGTTTAATATCACTGCTAGCAATCAAACAAAGTAAGAAGTATCTTTGAAAAAATCAATATACCCGAATTTGGTTTTAGTATATGAAAAATAGAGCTAAAATTAATTAAATTTCAAACAATTACTTAATAATTTATGCTGGCATAATGTAGCAAAACACAGCTGATTTTTTTCTCAATATGAAGGAGAAATAATGCAATTACAAAAAGAAAATTGCACCACGGGGTTGTGAAGATTTTTAATTTACACACATTTTGAAACCATGAATCGATCAGTGTTAGACCACTCCATTAGAAAGTTGGAAGCACTGAAAGACGGCCGTTTCGTCCTGGTATGGGACTTATCAACAGTGAGCACAGGTATTTGCATTACGGGGTTGTGACGATTGTTAAGTTACACCCCCGTAATGCAAATTACCTGTGCTTACTAGTGACTAGCTTCGTGAGGAATCTTCTCCGAGTTCTAGTGAGGAAGACGTGACCAGTGAAGTTCAACCCGTTCAGGTGTAGGACGTAAAGACTGTATCTGAGGGTTTCGCTAACTCCGTGAAAGGTTGATTCCAAGTTAGACATTAACACCGTTAGATACCGGCTCAGTGGTCCGATGGTTAGGCGTTCGCCTACAATACCGAAGGTCCTGGGTTGGAATCCTGCAGAGTGCAGGAGTCGTAGATGCTCACTGCTCAGGAGTCCCTTACCAGGAATTGACGGTCGTCTTTCAGTGCTTCCAGGTTTCTAATGTTGGTCTAACATTGATCGATTCATGGTTTCGAAAATGTGCGAAAAGAAAATTGTTCAATGATTTATGCTAATTGACTAAATAATAGGATAAATTGTCCAGTCAAATTATTCAGATCATGACATACAATGAGTGTACTTCAGTATCCAATGATGTTATTGACCATTGGCTAAAAAATATTGATTTGCTTTATTCTTTTTCTTTTTTTTTTTTAAAAAAACAAACCATTTATTCTTTATTCTATTCTATTTGCTTTTTAATTAGGATGGCAATGTATTATTAACAACTTATCGATGTCAAGTGAATACAACACAATTTGACGCGCAATTTCGTACAATCGAAGGTCAATATGGTCATTTATCAGTGTATATTGTGCCGAAAATGAATTTATCAACTATAATTACTTGTAAATGTATCAAATTAATAATATATCCATTATCATTAGATTGTTTAATTCATCGTATCGATGATGATCCTTGCAAACGGTAAGTTGATTTATTTTATCTGAATAGAAATTTCAGTAAACGAATAATTCATTAGTAAACCAAAGAGATTTATAATTTTTAGCAATTCAATCCGTTATTATTGTGCAGTGTCCCAAATTTAGACTGCATATTCGCTAAACTCCTGCTGAGTTGGCTATTTGAGCGAGAAGAAGGCAAGAGTAGAAGCGATCAGTGATATGCACTCGTCATTTAGAATGTTTCTTTCTGTCAGTCATCAAATGCCATTTACCTTTGGATACTTCTGATTGGCTCATGGAATCAATTGTTTCACGTAGAATACAGTAACAAATAAGGAACTATTTAAGAAAATTTACATCATTAAATAAGTAAGAAGAATAATTTTCTACTTGACGTAACTTAGAATTTCGACAGCGTAGTTTACGAAGATATAAAGCAAAGATAAAATGCTTATAAGCCAATAGGATACGTAATCTGAAATCTACTCCATTTCTTATCCAGAGTTCTGGTAGCCAAGTGATGTATTCTTTCTTTGCCTCTGTGCACAATGGACCATTTACATTTTTTCTGTATTAATTCAGTTTCATATATACATATACAGATAATTTTATAATAATTTTGTTTTGTTTTTTTTTTCATAAAAAAGATATTGGAATAGTTTACAATTAACTGGAAATTTCTCTTTAACAGAAATGCACAATTGGTTATTTATGTGTTTACCTGAAACACCTGAAAGGCCTACATTAAGCACATCAACTACATTTCAATGTAATGATTATAAAAGTCAAGAGATTCAAGAATTTGCTCAATTGTTCTATGAATCAATTTATCTTAAAAGTCAATTGAAATGTGTTTATGCAAAAGGTTATGCTAATATTCAATCGGACAATCTAACTACAATTGCTATATTGAAAGAGGTGTTAACTAGAGAAGCTACCAGAAAGAAAATTCAATTATCAATTAAATTAGGTGATTAAAATTATTTGAATTTTTTAATTGATCAAAGAAATTGACTTGTGCAATATAATTCACTGATAAGTTGGTTGTTGTGATAGTGTTGCGGTAGAACAATTTGTTTTAAAAATTTAAACTACTTTTGAAATGTTTAAGTAGTTGATTCTAAATAGTGGTGTAGTACATGTTTCCGATACTAGGATCTTGATGAAAGCTTTAAGAAATAATTTCATATTTCATTAACTTTTAAACATTTTGTTTCGAATAGATTTTTTTAACTGATCAGATATTTCGGATGTATGTGGGATTTCGACATTTTCTATCAATCAAGATTAAATAGTGTACACTATGAATAAATAAAAAAATACTTTAGTTCATTATAAAAAAATATTTCAGATTATTGTGCACTGTCAATAGAAAGAATTATCTAAGGTTTAAATCATTTACCAGTGACTATGATTATAGTTGCACAAGTCGAATATCTGGAAACGAAAGAAGCCCACTGACTCACTGAGAAGAATGAGAAAACATTTCAGCAAAGAGAATTTTGTTTCTGATGAAATAATTTTCATGTATAATCACTGAGTCAGAGAGAATGTAGATGGCAAATAAACCAGGATTATCCAGTGTTGAAAAGCACTTCATTCTCAAATGGTATGGAAATTCTTGGAAAAGCAATTCCTTTGGCAATCGGTGTCGTGAGATTTGGATCCTTCTATAAATGCATTATACATTGACTGCATTATAGTTCAGTGAGCTAGGTTAGAAACTTCAGTTGCTGCGTATGACACAACAGTATAGTGATTCACTAAGAGTTATTCAGAATTGTTCAAAACTGCTTTGTATTAGTTTGGGACTCCATACTTTCAGTGATCATCCATGATCCTACCTGAGATTCAATCCAGGTAGATCAAACCTCTTGTACAATACTTAGCTTTCAAACTACTGAATCTGCATCCCTTAATTTACACTTATAATTCTAATACATGGGTCATTTTATAAAAGGGGTATGCGCATACTTCATAGTATTAATCATTTTAAATTATGGGAAAATACAGGGTATCTAATAGGAAACCGTAAGAAGTGGTGTCATAGTTGAATAAATTAGTTAGATGAATTCAATAAAGCCTTACCCAGAACTGAAAATACTTTTTCTCCAATGCACGTTTTGTAACTGGTATTGACAAATGGAAATGGGAAACTTTACAAGTCATTCTTCATTTTAAATTAGCATGTACAGTTTTTAGTCTGTTTTCATATGTATCCGTAACTTTGTACTTACTTACTTACTTACTTAAGCCTGTTACCCACAATGGAGAATAGGCCGCCCACCAGTTTTCTCCAACCAATTCTGTCCTGCGCTTCCTTCTCCAGTTCTGTCCAATGTTTGTTCATTCCTCTCATATCTTTCTCTATTTCTCGGTGTAGTGTGTTCCTTGGCCTTCCTCTTTTCCGTTTACCTTGAGGGTTCCATGTGAGAGCTTGTCTCGTGACGCAGTTCGGTGCTTTACATAGTGTGTGTCCTATCCACTTCCACCTATTCTTCCTGATTTCCTCATCCACTGGAATCTGGTTTGTTCTCTCCCACAGTAGGTTGTTGCTGATAGTGTCTGGCCAACGAAACCGAAGTATTTTTGGTAGACAACTGTTCATAAACACTTGTATCTTCTGAATGATGGCTTTGGTAGTTCTCCATGTTTCCATTCCATACAGTAGAACTGTCTTCACATTTGTATTGAAAATCCTGATTTTGGTTTTGGTTGAAAGTTGTTTGGAGTTGCAGATATTTTTCAACTGTAGAAATGCAGCCCTTGCTTTGCCAATCCGCGCCCTCACATCTGCATCGGATCCACCTTTCTCGTCGATGATGCTGCCCAGATATGTAAAGGTGTTAATTTCCTCCAAGGCATCCCCATCAAGAGTGATTTGATTGGTGCATGTTGTGTTGTATCGGTCCGTAATTTTGTAGCTCATCCATCTTATAAAATTCATTATTTTCCACTATCAGACATTGTTGAGCGTTTTTCTGTTCAGTTTATGGATGAGCTGTGCATACAGAATCACTACTTTTCATTTTAAACTTAACTGTTGATGTCGTTTACTGTTTTCACCCGGTAAGTTTGGGATAACTACTGAGCCATGTTCATGGAACATATATGTAGCGTTAGCTTAGAGGTGATTGAAATGAAATCTTCAGTGAAAATTCTGCTCTTATATACAACATTCACCCACTAAACAGTAACATGTTTGTAAATGCTAGACATTACACTTGAGATGGTGGAGAAGATTTGTAGCTCAGGTGGATGATTTTGGTGGTGTTGTTTGGTTCTCTGAGCAGGGTGTTTTGGTTGCGGAGCTTTCACTGTTCTTCTGAACAACATCATCAGCACAAACTTCAGATAGAAGTGAAGCATTCGAATTTCTCCACGTTTGACCTGTAACTTGTTCTGCTAGCCTCGATCTTAGCACAGACATTACACTGTTATTCAACATAGAGAAAGTAGATGGTTAACCTCACAGGTTTTTACCAAATGATTGGCTCATGACATTTTATGTCTCTCTCTCCATTTAATTACAAACTTCCAATCTATTATTGTTACGAAATTGTACACTTGTTATTCACGTTTATACAGTAAATACTTTAGTTTCGTGTAAACTATGACTTAATACTTACAGAGCATCATGGTTTTGTAGTTTATTGATTTAATCATGTGAATTTCAAGCCTTAATAATATAAAGCATCACTTTCCTAGTGTTCTTGATAGTTTAAAGAACATAGTAAAATATCACTTTTGATGTCGACAATTTCGGTTTATATAGTATTGGCAGATGTATGATCAGTAAACATAAGTAGAGAAAATTCAGAACCGTGTTATGCGGACTTATATGGGAATATGTTGACAAGAAAACGAATTAAACTAGGTGTGTTAGGTC